>MU130830.1:8278-75804 GCA_015039435.1 Imleria badia
TTGGTTTCCCGTGGTGTTCGAGCACCACCACTCGTCTGGCACCCCTGCCATGTCTTTTCGAGTGCAACCACTCATTTGTCCCTGCCTTGTTCATTCGAGTGGCAGTGCTCGTCGGTCACCCTCCCTGTGTCTTTTCGAGTGCACTGCTCGTCTGGCGCCCCCGCCTCGTTAATTCGAGTGGCAGCGCCCATCGGTCACCCTCGCCGCGTCTTTTTGAGCGCACTGCTCGTTTGTATTCCCTGTGGTCCTGTCGTGTTCATTTGAGCGCAACCGCTTGGTTGTCCCCGCCTTCAAGTTGTTAACTCGAGTGGCGGCGCTCGTCGGTCACCTTCCCCGCATCTTTTCGAGTGCACCACTCATCTGCCGCCCCTCAGGCTACCTTGTTTGTTTGACCAGCGCTCGCCCGTTGCCCCCCGCTGTACTTATTCGAACACAACCGTTCGTTGATCGCCCCCGCCGTGTTCATTCGAGCACCACCGCTTATCACCGTCCGCATCAATTGTGCACTCGAACTCACGATCGTCGTGTCACAACGTGTCTGGCATCCTTCTGACCCTCTGGACCCAAACACGAATCCTGTCTACAGGTACCTTATATTAGGCAGGGAGCGAGGTACGGATGGATGTGAGGGAACAGCTGATCTGAGCGATGGGCGGGATCGGGAGGGTGGGAAGTGGGGGCAGCGCGGTATCCCGATGCATTACTATTTTAGGGTGTACGGCCGTATACAAATAAATCATTTTGGATCATATCAGGGAGGATCCGAGCAGTTCCGATGACAGGGCACATGGGTATGCGTAGATATGCCACTATATGCCATAGGCCATAGATATATACCCTGTCAGATAAGGTCACATCCAGGCATGAGGAAATATGCTGACCCTCTCATTCGTGTGTCGAGCTCAGTCACCATATGCTTTTTTGGCGGAGTAGGAAAAAATCATATTGGGTACTACTGGAGACTATGCAAGCATATCCAATTCTCACTGGGGGTCACCACTGGCAGCATGGCGTTGTCAATGTTCCTGACCCAAACCCCATTGACAGTTGGGGCCGCCGACTGTCCTCAGGCTGATTTTGGCTCATCCACAGTGCTATCGTCGGAATGGACAAATGGTGGGATGGTTAGATAATAGTTCGGTGAGCCTGAGGGATGTCTAAGCTGGCAAACCCCACGACCACAATCATGATCCGATCCCGAGGACTGCCTACCACCCATCTCTGCCCTCGTCGTCGCCCACTTTTCGAATCTGCACGGTCATCCTCCCCATTGTCACGGGTCGATTATTCGGTGAAATGCTTACGCTGCCTCAGGCTTTCTCCACCAGTTGGGTGTATCCGTGCCACACGATCAGGGCCGTTGACCCCAGTTCACCAATGCAGAGGACATTGTACGGTATGCCTGAGGCGAATCCCTTATGTGCTAGCTTTTAGGCTTTCGTCGACTTTTACATGCAGAAAAGGTGCGTGGCACAAAGACGTCTAACGGTTATATGCACTATCATGGTGCACCGGGATAGGAGCGATGCAGTGCATTCAAAATCATAGAGGTCTGAAAGGGAAGAACAAGTCTTTATTCAAGTTCAAGATCTCCATGCTCTACGGCTACGACATTTTCTGGTACGCCGCCAAGAAAGACGCCATCCTATGGCTGCGTCGAAGTATAGGACTGATTACAGTTCACATACGAGATGCTGGTAGATCCACTCCGCATAGCAAATCTTGGCCGGGATACACTCCCCGATGCAGTTTAGACCTGCTACGGAGCTTTTGGATTGGTAGGTGTTGAACGTCTGGAAACGAAGTTTGACATCAAGTCAGCCGAGACGTCAACGACTCTCCTTCGCAACCACGTACCTCTACCAACGACGAATTGTACTCTATTTCTGTACAGTCCGGGTCCATCAGCGCGTGCTCGGTTTAGAAAAGTAATATGACTCACGTTCTGTGACGAGATGCCACCACGTCGCATTCAGAGGGTCATTGGCACCCCAGGTAATGTTTTGACCATAGGCGTCCCGCGTGCTGTACTCCAGCACATACGTGGGACCCACCTCTGTCTGGTTATCTAGCTCTGGGAACTCGTCGACGCGACTGATCCAACTGCATCACAGGGTAAGCAAATCTCCTTTGCAAGCGAAGCCCATTGGCACGTACGTGTATGCATCCAGGATGTCGAATGTCTGGGGCGTTACATGAGTACGCAAGTCCACGGGTAGGAACACGGGTACGTACTGCAGAGTCAACTTCGTACATACGGAAACCTGAGTTGAGGTTCGTCAAGGGTGTTAGCGACGGCATGATCTGAGTTCATCGTCAGGTGCTGTAAGGATCGAAGTGGCGCGACGTGCCCATGACACCGCCTGTGCGGTCTCGACGCTCATGTTGGTTGCATTGTTTGCGTAAAAGATCTTCGGAGGAGTCGGGTTCGTGGTGAATAGTTGCGAGCATAGTAAGAATCACGTACGGAAAGTTGGTCCTCGTGTGTATGTCCGAAGAAGATGTCTATCGTCGAGAGAGTCAGTTCTGTCGCTCTTCCGTGTTCGTCGACCTTCCTCACTTGCGATGACATGTGGTGAGTAACGATCGAGGCTTTTTGCCATGCGTCAGCATGGTCGTCCGGTCCAGTAACCGTGTACGTGAAACTCACATTTGGTAGACTGCAACGATGATCAGACCAGAGCGGCGCGAGGTAAAGATGCTCACATAGGTTCGTGGGGTTGAACTGAGCCTCAGAGACCCCATCGACTCAAAACATGGCCGATTATCCAGACTAGACGGTCGTTTACACGACAATCGCGGACAACCATGCAGGAAACTCACCTCGATCACCTGCATCCTCAGCATCTTGAAGTTCATCAGTGAGGAAACGGAGGATTCCGAACGGGTCAGGCTGAGAACCATTGATATAGCTGAAGTAGTTGGATCTGTGATGATCATCCAGTTCACGAACTCGCTGCAGGGGAAACAGGACAAAGTGACACACGTGTACCCTGTGGCAGTTACGACGTCTGAGCGATTCGTGGGTCAAGAGATAATGAGCGGGACGTACACATATCGGTATCAAGCGAAATGATGCGCAACCCGTCGGGGCGCTTCAGGGTATATGCAGCATAATGAGTGCGTGCATGTTCGACAGAAGCTTCCGGAAGCCAACCTTCGTAATACCACATGGTAGAGACATGGTCGTACAACCTGGATCGTATCAGTGACAAATTGGAGATTGGTAACGCAAGAAGTCCACGCACCAATTGAATTGGTTTCCAAGAACGCCGCCCATAGCGTACGGTATCATCTGGAATTGCATTTAGGAAAGTGATAAGTCGTGAATTGTATGACGAGGGATTATAATCAGATGTGTGTCGTGGTTGCCAAGCGTGGAGTACACGGGTGCGGGACCAAGGTATCGCTTGAGGAGATTGTACACTGTTACCTACGCTTCACCATCAGCATTAGATCGACCTTCTCATGACCGACTTTACTCGCAATACTCTACGTATGCTCTGTAGTTCCACGTTCAGAATCAGACTCATAAATGAACGATAAAACCTTACCTGGAGTATTGGTTATCGGGATCATGCGACGTTATATCCCCTGTAAACAAGGAAAAGTTGAACCGAGTCCTTTGAGTCTCGGTCACTTCAGGGATAGCTTGCATGGCGGCAAGCAGAAGTGGGATCGGTGTGTCGCTGTCATCGTCATTCATCGTTAATACAAAGCACGCAGAGTAATCAATATAAAACGTGGAAACGTACCAGTAGTAAGCTCCATAGCGAGAAGGACTTGGTCGGGTGAGGCTGTGTTGAATGCGTTCTCGCGACAGCACATGTACTGACTACAATTAGCCGCATATCCAATGGCGTACCCTAAAGGTACGATGTCGTCGGTATAAGTAGCGAAAAAGCAGACGTGTGAACATACGGAAATCGATGTGAATATCAGACACGTGGAGAACTTTCAAGCGCTCCCCACTGGGTTGTTTTGGTGGAGGCAAAGGTTTCGGTTTCGGTTTCGCAAACCATTCCGTCAGGTTGAGCGGCAACGTTGGTGGCAAAGGACACAACTTTATTTGCGTTGCATATATCAACTGCATTCGGGCACCAAGCAAACGTCTGGGTAACCGATCGAGGGAACGCAAAGCTGGATGAACCCACCTGTCCATCGTATCCACCCATGTCACCAAGGGCAACGACCTGCGTAAAGACTGAACCGAGAGCAAGTCGGCTTAATTCATCGCAACACGTCGTCGGGTAGTGGAAGTACTCGCACACCGCCTCAACGAGGAGTGGTCCTTGTTCTGGGGCCGCCAAAACGAGCATTTTTCGCGATGGCCAGTGATGCTTGGCATTGTGCACAATTGTCTCCATAAAGCGCCGGGTTGGTGGCAATAGAAAGGATCGGCGAGAACGCTTGTTGGAGGAGCTGTGAAGGCTCCTGCGGTAGTGGGAGTGGATGAGGATCGACGGTGTCGCTCTACCAAATGGATCAGTCAACCTTGTGGAAATGAGATCAAAGAAGCAATATCACCAACGTACCTTGGGAAAGTTGGCAGGATCTGGCAGATTCGCCGGAAAAATCGTGTTCTGCGGCCACCAGATGTAATGAAATGATGACCGCGATAGCTTCGTGAAACATACTGTGACTGGGTCCGAAATCACGGGCTGGGGTTGTGCTGACGTGGCGGTTAGATTGTTCCAGTACGACGCGTATACAGAAGTAGGGAATTCTCCAGGAGCAGTATAGGCAGAGAGTACAGCATCAGCGGCAGTCACGCCCGTGGTGCTCACCAACGCTAGAAGCGCAAAGGTTACCGGAACGCTCAGCATGGTGGAGTCGGTGACTCTGATGCGCAATCAAGCTCCAGAGGCTTTCTCAGGCTTTTATACCCAACCACTGGCAATGTCTGGCATACAAGGATATTTAGAAGCGGAGGAGAAAAACACATGTACGGCGACAGGGCCATCATGATGTGGTCAATTGAGGAGTCAATGTGCACGTTCGCCGTTTGGTCGGCGTGATGGCTGATCATGCATGACGAGCGGTGGGCCGGGAGTAACCAAATTTAAATCCTACTAGTAGGCACCTGATTTCTATCTCAATAAACGGATTCGAGTCTTTCCCTGCAGAACCACACTCTTGCAATGAGTACTTACCGTCCGCCAGTAGATACAACTTGCCACCCTGAGCCATAAATCTTCGGTAGTCATGGCGCGGGAGGCGTGAAGAAGTTGCGCGCGTGTCAAATTGAAATATCTCGAGGCATTGCCAAGTGGTTCCCACTGGCAACACACGGTGACACGGTGCCGCCGGCGGAACTTCCACGCTTACTGTGACATGCGCTGGAACTTTGAGAATCACAAGAGCCAACCTTTCTCGTTGGCCCCAAAGCCCGGAGCACATGTTAGTGCACCCTGGGTTCTTTGTCCTGTCGAATTTGAAGGGAGACTATTGAACAAGGGTCGGCCCGACAACCGCGCTCGTCACGTGATGGCTGAGTATTCCTCGGACTCGGCCAGAGTGAGTCCTCGGGAACCATGCTCACTGACACCCGTCCACTTTGCGATGATGTAACGATGCAGATAAGTATGCCGAACTGATGAGACGAGTTAGACACTTATCGCCGACGCGGTGGGACCACAGCAGTGGACATGGCGAATATTTGCTATGCCATCACAATCAAGGTACGTGTTTTCCGCTCACTGACTCAAGCAGGTGAGCCTATTACATGGTTTTGACGCATCCCTTCACTAGGTTTTTTTTTTTTTCATTTCGTCGACTCTTACGTGCAAAGACATATTATCATGATGAAGACGTCATAAGCTTGTCGTCGCATCAAACTGCTCCTGTACACGAGGCATGGAGCGAAAACAATGACAGTTATTATAATAACATTCAAACATCCACGAGGTCTACCAGCGGACAAAAGTTCCAAGATCTCGATTTTCAATATCTACATCAACGCAGTTTTAATACGTCATCAAAAAGACCCCATCCTATCACTGCGTCGACGTATACGACTGGTTACAGTTCGCATACGAGATACTCGAAGAGCCACTCCACATGTAGCAAATCTTGGCCGGGATACACTCGGCGGTGCAGGTTTTACCAGCCACAGAGCTTTTAGATTGGTAGGTGTTGAACGTCTGAAAAAAAAGCGTGACACATCAAATCAGCCGAGACGTCATCGACTCTCCTTGTAACCACGTACCTCGACCAACGACGAATCGTACTCCATGTCTGTAAAGCCAGGGTCTGTCAGCGTGTACTCGGTGTGGTAAAGCAATGTGACTCACGCTCGGTGACGAGATGCCACCATGTCGCATTCAGCGGGTCATTGGCACCCCAGGTAATGTTTTGGCCATAGGCTTCACGCGTGCTGTACTCCAACACGTACCTCTGTCTGGTTATCTAGTGCAGGAAACTCGTTGACGCGGCTGATCCAGCTAGATCGTCACAAGATAAGTACATCTCCTTTACAGGCGCAGCCCTCGCACGTACGTGTATGCATCCAGGATGTCGAAGGTCTGTATCGGGAGATGAGTACAAGTTCACGGATAGGAAAAGGGTACGTACTGCGGAGTCAACTTCGTACATACGGAAACCCGAGTTGAGGTTCGTCAAGGGCGTAAGGGATGACATGATCTGACGTCATCGTCAGGTGCTGTTTGAGGAGCCAACGTGGCGTGACATACCCATGACACCGTCTGTGCGGTCTCGACGCTCATGTTGGTTACATTGTTTGCGTAAAAGATCTTCAGAATCGGGGCGTTCGTGGAAAAATGATGCGAGCTCGGAAAGAATCACGTACGGAAAGTTGGTCCTCGTGCGTATGTCCGAAGAAGATGTCTATCGTTGCGTAAATCAGTTGATTCACCCTTTCGTGTTCATGACCCTCACTCACTTGCTATGACGTGTGGTGAGTAACGATCAACACTTTTACTTCGTTTCAGCATGCTGTATGATGTAACCATGGAAGCAAAACTCACATTTGGTAGACTGCAACGAAGGTCAGCCCAGATGAGCGCCGTGACAAAAAGAAACGTAAAGAAAGTTACATAGGTTTGTAGGGTTGAACTGACCCTGTGAGGACCCCCATCCGTTCAAGACATGGCCGACGATCCAGACTAGACAGCCATTCGAACGACAATCGACGATGACCGAGCGAGAAGCTCACCTCGATCACCCGCATCTTCAGCGTCCTGGAGCTCGTCAGTGAGGAAACGGAGGATTCCGAACGGGTCAGGTTGAGTCGAGTTGATGTAGCTAAAGTAGTTCAGTCTGCGGGAATCATCCGATGGTCAGCACATCGCTTCAGAGGTCGGAGAGCAATGTGACATACGTGTACCAGGTATCAGCGATTCGCGGATCAGGTACGAGATAACGAGGACGTACACATATCGGTGTCGAGCGAAATGATGCGCAATCCGTCGGGACGTTTGACGGTGTAGGCAGCGTAGTGCGTGCGTGCATATTCGACAGAAGATTCCGGAAGCCAGCCTTCGTAATACCACATGGTAGGGACATGATCATACAACCTGGATCGCATCAGTGACCACCAGAAATAGAAGACGTAAGAAGTCCACGTACCAATTGAATTGGCTTCCAAGAACGAAACCGCCCATAGCATACGGGATCATCTGGAATTGCATCTATGAAACAAAGCGGTTGGGTCGTGAATTGAACGACGAGGAATTCTAATCATATATGTGTCGTGGTTTCCGAGAGTGGCGTACACGGGCGCGGGACCAAGTTATCGCTTGAGGAGATTGTACACCGCGACCTAGGCTTCATCATCAGCATTAGATCAACCTTTCTCAAAACCCGACTTTACCTCGCAGTATTCGACATATGCTCTGCCATTCCACAATCAGAATCAGAACCGTAAATGAATGACAAAAGCTTGCCTAGAGTATTGATTATCGGAATCATGCGACGTGATATCATCCGTAAACAGGGAAAAGTTGAACCCAGTTCCCAGGGTCTCGGTTACTTCAGGGATGGCTTGCATGGCGGCAAGCATCAGCGACATGGGTGTGTCAGTGTCATCGTCATCGTGGGTCAGGCACGCAGGGAGCGACCGGGATGAAACGTACCAGTAGTAAGCTCCGTAGCGTGCCGCAGGAAGGAGGATCTGGTCGGGAGACGCCGTGTTGAACGTGTTCTCGCGACAGCACATGTACTGGCTACAATTAGCCTCGAATCCCGTGGCATAACCTAAAGATACAATTTGCTCCGAGTAGGTATAGGCAGCGAAGAAGTAAAAGTGGAAACGCACGAGGATCGATGTGGATATCTGATACGTGCAGAACCTTCAAGCGTTCCCCACTGGGTTGTTTTGGCGGAGAAAGGGGATTCGGTTTTGGTTTCGCAAACCAATCCGTCAAGTTGAGCGGCTCCGTTGGTGGCATAGGGCACAAGCTCAACTGTGCTGCGCAGAGCAGCTGCATGAGGCGACAACCTGAGTGACGGATCGAGGGAACACCGCGCTGAATGGACTCACCTGTCCATCGTATCCACCCATGTCACCAAGCGCGACCACCTGCGAAAAGACCGAACCGAGAGCAAGTCGACTGTATTCATCGTAGCACGTTGTCGAGTAGTTGAAGTACTCGCATACCGCCTCAGCGAGGAAGGGACCCTGTTCTGGGGCCGCCAAAACGAGCATTTTCGCAATAGACATGGATGCTTGGCATTTTGCACAGGAGTCTCCATAAAGCGCTGGGTTTGTGGCAATTGACTGGATCTGCGAAAACGCTTGTTGGAGGAGCTGTGAAGGTTCCTGGGGTAGTGGGAGTGGGTGAGGATCGACGGTGTCGTTCTACTAAATGGATTAGTCGGCTTTGTGGAAATGAGATCAAAGTGGCACTATCGCCGACCTACCTTGGGAAAATTGGCAGGATCTGTCAGATTCGCCGGAAAGATCGTGCTCTGTGGCGATCAGATTAGATGAAATGATCAGGGCGATAACTTCATGAAACACACGGTAACTGGGTCCAAAATCACGGGCTGGGGTTGTGCTGATGTGGAGGTCGGATTGTTCCAGTATGTCGCATATACCGATGTAGGGAATCCGCCAGGAGCAGTATAGGCGGAGAGTATCGCATCAGTGACGGTCACCCCACTCACACTCGCTAACGCTAGAAGCGCGAAGGACGCCTGAAAGGTCAGCATGGTGGTGCTGATGGCGGCTCTAACAAGCTGGCAAATTATTCCCTTTTATCCAGCCATAGAAGGGTATTTTAGAAGCCGAAGGGAAGAAATGACGTTCGGGGAGGTCCACGCCCCACGGGGCCATGTGGTCAATTTTGGGGGGGCCGACAGCGTGTCCACGCACGTTCGTCGCTCATTTGGAGCGATGTCTGATCCTGAATGACGAGCGGTAGACATGAGGATAAATGTAAACACCTGAGCATTCATCATCGTCCAGAAACACGGACTCTAGCCCCCCAGTTTAGCCCTACTCTTGCAATCAGGTACTTACCTCCATCAACAATAGATTATCTTGAGCCGTGGAGGGTAATTATGGAGACACGTGTACGCAGGGGTTGGACGGTGCCACGGCGTTCCCAGCACACGGCAAACTCTCATGAGCATCTTCATGTCAGCTCTAACTACTTTCATTGATCGAGTGCGAAAAAGTTCCATCAGGGACGGAGTGCCGTTGTCATCGCCTAGCTTGGGCTTGATTCGAAGTCTTGAAGGTGCGAGAGACGAGTGTGGTGTGACAACGTGGTACTAAGATAAGAGCTTTACCTGAACGAACAAGAGCTCCATGCCTGATTTGACCAACAACAACAACAACAATAAGCAAGGACATCCCTGGCAACTCGGTAATGAGGAGCCAGAATCCACCATGGGATACCTTTTTTGAAACCCTGTCAAACCGAATTGATGAAAGAATGCTTCCGTCGATTTCTGCTTGAACTTCCACGATGTCAGACAACCTCAAGGTCCATGCTGACCCTTTCGCGTCGGCGGTGCTCATGCACGCATCGTCTCGCTGGCAATCAATTGTCGCATTCGTGTCGCCGCATTAGTATTTTGGCACTTGCTTCCCATCGGTTGACAAGTTCATCCACTGGCGATCGGTGATTCGTCGGAGACGCTTGTGTGCAATGGCCACACGAACGGCCAGACTGCCACATGGGAGACAAATCATCTGCTGTCGCCAAAACATACACCAAAATGGAATCCGAGTGAAAACGCGTGATGAACTTTATGTGAGATATGGTTCATGCATGGAAAATACACTGATCCTAGCTGCAATATGTAGTTTTGTCTGTAGGTGTAGGTGCCACGGGCTGTTACATTAGCCTACTTAGTCTAGTAACGTCATCGCTTGTCGATTCTTACCACAGGCCACCGCCATTCCGCCAAGTGCAAGTGATTGTAAGGTCTCCGCTCCGCCGCACTAGAGGAGTCAAATCCGAGGACAAGTTGGACCGGCAAAGTATCTGAATCTCCGAGTCCGATTCGCGCGCTGAGCCATTGAACAATGAGTTGGCACTTGCCTTGACACTGAGGTTACATGTCAGAACTACGCGACCGTAACTGACAAACATTGAAACATGTGTGATGGCCGATACGTATCCGTTCAATCTAATTGGCTCCACGTCAATAAAGTGTCAGCTCGCTTGCTGGTCCCCTCTTTTTTTTTTTTTTTTCAACCACCATCAGCTCCACTCCATCTCGTACTTATCTTCACCGCCCTAACCCCAAATTTCACGTATAAAAGCCCATCGTCGACGTCAACTGCTCTTCGTTCTGCCCTCTTTGCATGTACTCGAACCAGCTTGGTAGCACCCACAATCCCCACCGAGGCAGCAAACACACTTGCGCAGGCTTTCTCGCTGCTCATTGATATACTCGTCTTCTATCATGGCACCTCAATCCTACACGCCCTCCTCGGGGTACAACACCCCAGACTCTGACCTTGAATCCATCGTTCCTATCCATCCGACCGCCGCTCGTCGCCCAGAATACATCAAGGTCAATTCAGAAAATACTATTTACACCGACGAGCACATCACTGCCAAGTACTTTTATCGTGGTGCCGACGTGGTTGTTTCCGGCGGTCAGTTCGATGTCAGTCCCACCGTCAAGCCATTCGAGTTCCAGACCACCCGCAAGGTCGGGAAGACTGGGTATGTGTATGACCCCCCTCTTTAGTCCCCATCCACTCACCAACTATCGCAGGCTCATGATGGTTGGGCTGGGTGGTAACAACGGCTCTACGCTTTGCGCTACCATCCTTGCCAACAAGCACCAGATCGCCTGGCACACCAAGGATGGCATTCAGCAGCCAAACTACATTGGCTCCGTCCTTCGTGCTTCTACTGTCCGCATTGGTTCTGAGCCCGGAACCGCCAAGGAAATCCATGTTCCCATCTGCGACGTGCTCCCGATGGTTCACCCTAACGACCTTGTCCTCGGGGGGTGGGACATCTCGAGCATGCCCATGGACGAGGCCATGGAACGTGCCCGCGTGCTCGACTATGATCTCCAGCGCCAAGTGAAGCCACATATGGCTCTCTTCGGCTCTCCCCTTCCTTCCATCTATTACCCCGACTTCATCGCTGCCAACCAAGAAGCCCGCGCTGACAACGTTATCCCTGGTACCGATAAACAAGCTCATCTCGAGCATATCCGTGCCGACATCCGTCGCTTCAAAGCTGAGAACCAGCTTGACCGCGTTATTGTCTTCTGGACGGCCAACACCGAGCGTTACAGTGACATCATCCCTGGCGTAAACGACACTGCCGACAGCCTTCTTGCTTCTATCCGTTCCTCACACTCCGAGGTGTCTCCCTCGACCCTGTTCGCCGTCGCTGCCATCCTTGAGGGTGAGCCCTTCGTGAATGGGGCTCCCCAGAACACGTTCGTTCCCGGTGTCATCGAGCTCGCCGAGCGCGAAAGGTCTTTCATCGGTGGTGACGACCTCAAGTCCGGGCAGACGAAACTCAAGTCTGTCCTCGCCGAGTTCCTCGTGAACGCAGGCATCAAGCCGTTGTCCATCGCATCTTATAACCACCTTGGTAACAATGATGGTCACAACTTGAGCGCAGAGCGCCAGTTCAAGAGCAAGGAGATTAGCAAGAGTAGCGTGGTTGACGACATGGTTGACGCGAACCGTTTGCTCTACAAGCCTCCCGTCCCCGGTGCCAAGGGCAAAGCGGCCAAGGGCGAGCACCCTGATCACATCGTCGTGATCAAGTATGTCCCTGCGGTCGGAGACTCCAAGAGGGCTATTGACGAGTACTATTCTGAGATTTTCTGCGGTGGCAGGCAGACCATCAACATCTTCAACGAGTGTGAGGTACGTACATATCACTCCTCCCATCCTCGCCTTTTTCATGTTCATGTTTTTTGTCGTTACACAGGATTCTCTGTTGGCGACGCCGCTCATCTTGGACCTGGCAATCCTCGCGGAGTTGCTTACCCGTGTCAAGTACCGTGACGTCTCGGCTGGTCAGACCGACTTTGCATCGCTCTACCCGGTGTTGTCGCTCTTGTCCTACATGTGCAAGGCACCGTTGGTCAAGCCCGGCACGGACGTAGTCAACAGCCTTGGCAGGCAGCGCAACGCGCTCGATGCGTTCCTCAAGGCGTGCATTGGGCTCGAAGGCAACAATGACCTCTTGCTCGAGACGCGCATCTGGTAAAGGGTTACCCCCATGATGCCATCTACATAACGCACCTCATCTCCATCTCCAACTCGATCTTTCTTGTTTCCGTTTTCCCTTTCTTGATGTATGCAGGTTCTCAACAACCGCATGCGTAGTTGTATCGCCATCATGTGGAGCGTCTGTCGTACATTCAACCGTGGACGGATGTTGCGTCTGGATCTTGTCTTTTTCTATGCATTCTTCGTACCGAGGTGTAGATTTCATCTTGGATATCTCATACCCGTACATATCTGTCTGGATATTTGTATATCGTTTAGAAATGAACGATGTTTTGGTTGTTAAAGGTGCCGAGCGCCGCATCAGCATCATTTTGATCGAGGGACCGTGACGTTGTTATTCAGGCACCATTCTGAATCATGACATGGTGCCTTCCAACGATGACAGCAAACACTTCAAGTATCTAGTACGACCGCGGCTGTCATTCTTTGAACAACCGTGCGTTCAAGTTGTTCTGGCATTGAGACTTATGATGAGTCTATGTGGGGTCGGAGTATACTCAGTGGGATACCTTTAGTGGTAAAGTCTCCGAGTCGCCGTTGCCCTCAGTTCCCCAGGTCCGTCCTTCAACGCTTCAGTCATTTTGTGCTGCGAACGGCACCGCACCACTTCGACCAACTTGAAGGAAATACTTACTGCCTGACCACTGACCAGGCATGGTACCTGCCGCAAAACCACCTCCGAGCTCAACGCACGCGATTTTCGTACCCACTCGTACTCCCTCGCCTGCCTTTCGAGGCGGGAAAGAAGTGTTTGCCATTCATGTCGTCGTCGTCGTCAAGTACGGGCCTACAAAGGCAGTGGCGGTTGGCAGGGTTTTGGAAGAACGCATACAAGGCGCACCGAGGAGTCGAATCTCACTTGACAGATCCCGCCAAACGAACAATGTAGTCGTGATCAGAAGCAGTGTGTCCTGGGATTCAAGATGGGCGCTAAAACGAAGGCTGCTGCATTGCCAGCTTTACCTCGTGGTATGTACTATATATGCTATAGAAATTGACAACGTGTTTAGCGTTTTCGGCCCACAGGTTGTACCCTCAAACCTCATTCGTCGTCATCCACCTACTAGTGAGATGTCCACCACTGGGTATGTCGTCTCGTAACACATCATTGCTTGGTTCAACTTGGTTAGTTCGAATTTATCCGCACCAGATCTCACACCCTACATCGTCAAAGCCGATGATCGATATGTCGCTGGAGGAGGCTTTGGTGATGTGTATAGGTGTTGGTACAATGACGGCTCGCCGAAAGAGGTTCGAGTGCGGTCTGACTTAAGTTGCCTGCTTTTTACCTCTCCCCCGGGCCTAGGTTGCAGTAAAGGCGTTCCGATTCACATTCGCAGTAGACGCATGGATCCGTCAAGGTAACTCGTCTTATCCACACCCAATAAATGCGATTTAAACTACTTCGTAGATGCTCCGTCGAGAGCTAGGAATTTGGAGGAGGCTCGACCACAATAATATCGTTCCGTTTCTGGGTATTGCGTATGGGTTTGGGATGCGTGGCGCAATGCCCTTGGTGTCGTTATGGATGCCCAATGAATCCCTCCATTATTTCTTGGCCAAACATGACGAAAGTCTAAGTATGGGACACCGACTCCGGTTTGTGCGTCCACTGAACGTCTCCCATATCCACGTCTTCTGACCTTGCGTGTCAGCTGCTGGATGTCGCCAATGGGTTACATTACTGTGGGGTGCACTTATCAATGTCAAGGCTGAAAAAACTAACACACTACAGTGCATTCTTTTCCCTTCATCCACGGTGACCTGAACTGCGTGCGTCAGGGTAGACACCTTCGGAATCCGCCTTAACTAACTTCAGGACAGAATAATGTGCTTCTCGATGCAGATTACACCGCACGCTTAACCGATTTCGGTTATGCTTCTCTGGTGGGAAGTATTCCCGAAGCGTTGACTTATCTCCAAAGATCTACCGCACGACCAGGAGCCTTGCGCTGGATCGCACCAGAGCAAGTTGATCCAGACGAGACGTTCACTCGGACACCGAAGAGCGATATATATTCCTTTGGTTGTGTCGCCCTCCAGGCAAGTTCATCGTGGACACAATCTAGATTCGTGCTGATAATCCTGCAGGTGTTGTCCGGCAGACAGCCGTGGTCGGAAGTTCGGGAAGATGCAGCTGTTGTGTTGCACTTGGCAAAGGGACGCAAACCTGGCCGACCAGCGTGTCGAGCGATGGATGACTAGCTATGGAATTTCATTCAAGATTGCTGGACAACAAGAGAAGCGCGCCCTTCAGCGGAGGTGATAATTTCCGCCATCCAAGAGTTTTCGCACCATTGCCCGCGGTTCCTTCCCTTCCGTGACTTGCTCCCGTCAAGGTCGAGTCAGACTAGCACTGATCTTGCACCCGAATCGGAGTCGTCGTCTCTCAGTCGGGTTCCCTCGAAGGAATCAAGTAACACTATCACAGATGATGATCCCGACTGGTATGCGGCGACCCTATCTCATTCTATTCAATCATATTGACACCTTGGTATGTGTACCGTCAGGATTGACGGGTACCCTGACTCGACGAGCTTGGCAGACACAGAGCGACCCGAGAGAGCTCAAGGACTTCCTTATGTATCCGGAGCACCTCCTGCGACAGTGAGCAACGAGGGCCAGACAACAGATGATATCGTGATAGCGTACATGAAACACCTCGACGGTACGGTGAGATGAACGCGAGTAATAGGCAGGATCGTGGAAGCAAGGGGTGGATTAGTCAATTGATCAACCAATTTCGAACTCAGGTTTGGCGATATGGCGGACGCCGCCGCCTCGTCAAGGCAGATGTCAATGACGTTCCTGCCTGACACAGTCGCCCTTCCCGAGAAACGAGCTGCACAACCCACAACTGCGTGACTTCACAGGGACACACGGATGTGCTGGAACGTGAATAACAGCCAAGGGCATACGGATTAGATTAGCGTGTACATGAGGTACGAGCCAATTTGAACAAGCAACAATTGATCGGATACACGACAAGCAGATCGTCGAGAACTCCTGTTTGGGCTCCGGACATCTTTCCATTCAATAATGGAGGTGCATTTCCTAGCACCTATCCGAGTCCCCGTGTTCCGTCCGGGGAGCTGAAGGCTGGAGAGCCACAGAACCACATGGCCCTCACCGACTCGGAATGTATTACTGGCAGACCAAGACCATCGCCTGGACTTGGTAACTGGTTACAAGCTTTCGAATCAGTGTGTTTGCAAAGGTGCGTAGTGGAAAGGCTGACTCGAGGGAGAACGCTGAACACGGCGAGAACCACCACAGAATATATACTGAGGTAAAGCTGAGGCAATGGAACTGTCTCTATCCCTGTCCTTCCCCACCTCGTCGCCTCAAATATGGGTAACACAACCGCCTGGCCGCCATCACCGCCTCCACATCATCCTCATTCTCTTCACTCTTCACCTCCAACTCATCCTCGGACTCAATATCAACGTTTTCCCTTTGGCTCGGCGGGAGAAAGGTGGCGAGTGCATCGGCGCTCCAGCCTACGGCCCTGAACACGAACCCGGTTCGGAGCTTGATGAAGAGGAATGGGAATGGGGTTGATGTGCGGCATGGCAACGAAGCCGTTCATCTTGTTCAAGGTCCTCTTCGATCGGTTTAAAGATCTCTCAGCGCGAGAGTGGGATCGTTTCCAGAGCCACGCCCGCGCGACAAAGGGAGTGTGAAGGAGGCGAAGACGCAATGGCTACTGATGTCTCGGTAGCTTTGGTTTGTGCTTGCATCACTTCATTGCCGCGTCGAGCCTCGACGATTCATTTCTCGCCCACTAGTCAGTCCGAATGTCGCATACTCAGTTAGAAATCAGGGCTGTGGAGGTGCGAAAAGGTCGCAGGGTGTTGTCTAATTGCCGTTGTGCGGACTTGTACTGAATCAGCTAACGGTATGTTGATGGTATACATTCCATCCCCAACCACGCAACCCCTTCGGTTTTAGTTGCAGATCCTGAGAACATGGTAGAGCAATACATGCTAAAGAGCTTACCCTCACATCGAATGATCATGTGTCCTTCCACGGGGGCCCTTGAAGAAGATGTCACCTGTTTATATTAGCGGCTGGCTGAACATTGAATACGTGTCCGAAGTACTCACGAAGCATATGGACGAATTTTCGTTTGATCTTATCGCCCTTGTGGGTCTTTTTGGCGTCCCCATTGAGTTTTGAACCGAAGACCGACGTCGAAGGTTCAATCGGAGAAGTATGCCTGAGAAGAGCGATGTGGATCAGGGATAGGCTCGAATATCTGATTATGACATACTGACATCGCGTTCGAATCACCATCCGTGATTCTTTCCGTTCCAGTCAAGGGAGTGCCCCGTGCGACCACAGGTAAACTTGAAGGAAAGAGGCCACGAGAGACATGAAACCCTTTTGAAGTCGCGAGATCAAGCTGCAAGAGACGGCTTAATGATTATATGCGGACAATAAATGAACTTCCGTACCAATTTACGCAGTCGTAGTTCGAATATACGCTGGCGTTCATCGAGGCCGAGAGAGAGGTCCGGAAGGATGAACTTCAAGTTCGGGATATCGAGATTAGTGTCATTCCCTGCCTGCGAGAGTGGAGAGAACGATGAGCGTGAATACTGAGAACATCTGATAAGACTCGTTACCGGACTCTCGACGGGTTCCAACCAAGGAACCCTCCATAAATATATCTTTCCGCGGCGTGTTGCTGATACCACGAACTCACCGGAAGCAGAGAAACAAACTGCGTTGACGCTGTAATCATGTTCCACATGTTGTGTGATGGGAGAACCAGAAATTGTATCCCAGAAACGAACAGAATCGTACGACGCGCTCGCCAGCCTCGATCCATCTGGGGAAAGGGAGAGGGATTGTATATGGGAGGTGTGGGTCCACGGTTGTCCAAGTTGCTCTCCTGTATCGGAACTCCAACAGCTCATCGTTTTGTCTTTCGAGGCAGAGAAGAGTCTGCTGCCATCGAGTGACCACAGCATACGATGGACACAATCTTCGTGGCCTTGTAACGGACCAAGGGTGAGCGTGCCATTCTCGACGTCGTACACGTAAACGTCGGAACGAGTGCCACACGCGAGTTTGTCGCCGCTTGGAGAAAATGCTAGGGACCAAACAGCCTTGCCGACCTTGATGGAGTGGTTGACGTGGCTGCCTTCCATGGTGTAAATGCCCACATCCCAACTACCAACCGCAATAAGTCGACCATCTGGTGAGACGGTAATCTCGGGGAAACCCTCCGGGTGAGTCCATTCTCGGACCAGCTCATGCGATTCGACGTCCCACACTCTAATGCTCCCATTCTCGTCGCAGCTGATGATCCTCGTGCCATCCCCTGTCACAGCAAGATTTTCCACGTAGCCGCTCTCGTGCTCCATCGATGTCCCTTCTTGTTCTCCGTTTTCCAAGTTACACACCCTGATGGTTCCGTCATCAGAGCGGCAGACTACTCGTCGTCCATCAGGGAGATACGCGAGCCTCGAGATATCGTCATCTGGCGCCGAGATTACCCGATGTGGCTCAGGTATACGGATTTCAGACCGTTGTGATGGTGTGACGCTTGACATGATGGTGCTTTGGCAGATGGTCACAAGCTAGGTATGGCGAAAAGGCTGGACATCACTGGCACGTTGTCAACTTCCATATATATATAACACAAGCCTCGAGGTAAATGCAGTGCGCTTCAGGCTGTAGCGCCCAATCGTGAGGACATTCAACGTGCTCAGTAAGACAATCCAGGCACTGGCAGATCACGACTACTGATTCGTTTTCTGAATTCGCGATGAGAGTCATGTCTGTCGGTTTGTAGACCACTAACTAATTCCTCGGTGTATGTATGCGTTCTGCGATAGCCTCCCAAATTAAAGTCAAAGCTTTGATCCAGACAACCATATTCATCATACCTAGCATTCCAATCCCGGTCCTTACTCTGAATCTTGGACCAACCAAATTGCAAGTTTGCGACTAGTCTCTGTCTGGCAGGACCATGTTGATCCATGCAGCCCAAGTGAGGCCTAGCCTGAGAGATCTAATTCGTCATATACCAGTTTCCCGAAAAGCAGAGCTCCGTCAGCAACGGGTTCACGCACGCGCTCGAGGTGCGACTCTGCACCGCTCCTCCGATAAGCGCTTGGGAGACCTTGATGTACGGCCCCAGCCCACAAGTCGACTTATGTGCTAGCGGCCGAGATGGCTTCCTCGCGTCCTCGTACGGCTGTCAGCGACTGGCTCCAGTTGGGCGAAAGGATACCATGTCCTTTCTGAATGGTGAGTGCTTGGACAACCAGTTGAAGGGCCATGCAGGATAGCCACACCATATTTCCGCTCCAAGCAGCCTATCAGCCCCTCCCCCAGTTCACTCGTTCTCTTTAGTACATACTAGGCGTGTGACCTGTTGAGTTCGATGTTACACACTCGTAGGCGCACCTACTTGATACTACTGCAACTGCATCGGGTGAGAGGTATATGTCCGCAAAGTCGGTATGTTTAATGCTCCACTCTTTATAAGGATCGGATTCGAGACCAAGATAGGATGATCGACCGGTCTCCTTTTCATGGTGTAAATGCGTATAGCGGTCTATACACCGTGTCGAGGTTGTACTTGGTGCACAAATTGCATCCGCTGGACTTTGCTAGCGATCGTTCCTCGCCCCCTAGTCGGTCGGGGCGCAATCGTGTGCTCAGTTAGATATCAGAGATGTGGAGATCCGAGAAGGTCGCGGGGTGTCGTAATTTGGACTCGAGTGGACGTGTACTGAATTCGCTGACGGTATGTCCGTGGTATGCATTTCATCCCCGTATCTATTGGCTACACTGACCGCCGAATGATCGCTGAGGCGACCACATCGTTGTCACCTGCAGATCCTGAGAGCGTGGTAGAGCCGTACATACTCAACAGCTTACCCTCGCATCTAATGGTCATGTATCCTTCCCACGGGAGCCCTTGAAGACGATATCGCCTGCATATATTAGGGATCGACTGATTAAACGTGTATGCAAGTGACTCACGAAGCATATCGAAGAGGTTTCGTTTAATTTTATCGACCTTGCGGGTCGCTTCAGCGTCCTCACTGGATTTTGAACGGGGGATAGACGTCGAGGTTTCGATTGGAGAACGATCTCTGTAGAAGAGCGATGTGGATCAGGGCTAGGCTCGAATCTCTGATTAAAAAGACACACTGACACCGCGTTCGAATCACCATCCGCTATCCCTTCCGTTGCAGTCGATGAAGTGTTCGGTGCGCCCACAGGTGGGCTTGAAGGGAAGAGGTCACGAGAGATATGAAACCCTTTTGAAGTCGCGAGATCAAGCTGTAAGAGCTGGCTTAATGATTATATGCGGGCATATAGATGAACATGCATACCACTTTACGCAGCCGTAGTTCAAATATGCGCTGACGTTCATCAAGGCCGAGAGAGGGGTCTGGAAGGATAGAGTTGAGGTTGGTTGCATGGCTTTCCTGTAAAAGTGGAGAGAAAGATGAGTTCAAATACTGAGGTACATCTGCTAAGCGCCATTACCGGACTCGGAGGATCCAACCAAGGTACCCGCCACAAATATATCTTTCCACGCAATGTTCCTGATGCCACGAATTCACCGGAAGGAGAGAAATAAACTGCGTTGACGCTGTAACCATGGTCTAGATGTTGTGTAATCGGAGAACCAGAGATTGTATCCCAAAAACGGACAGTCCCGTCATAGGACGCACTCGCCAGCTTTGATCCATCCGGGGAAAGGGAAAGGGATTGTATACTCCGGTCGTGCCCCGTCCATGGTTCTCCGATTTGCTCTCCTGTTTCGGAATTCCAACATCGAATCGTTTTGTCATCCGAGCCAGAGAAGAGCCTGCTGCCATCGTGTGACCACAGTACATGATCGACGTCATCTTCGTGGCCTTTTAACGGACCGAGGATGAGTGTGCCACTGACGATGCTGTACACGTAAACCTCAGAATGAGTGCCACACGCGAGTTTGTGACCGCTGGGAGAGAATGACATGAACCGAACCAACTTGCCGACCTTGATGGAATGGTTGACTTGTCTCCCTTCCATGGTGTAGATAAACACGTTCGAACGATTGTTAACCGCAATGAGTCCATCCGGAGAGACGGAAATCTTGTCAAAACTCTCCCGGTGTGTCCATTCTTGAACAATCTCCTGCGATTCGACGTCCCACACCCTGATGTTCCCCTTCCCATCATCGCCGATGATCCTCGTCCCATCCCATGTCACCGCAAGTTTGCGCACGGTGCGGCCCTCGTGCTTCATCGTTTTCCCTTCTTGCTCTTTCTTTTCCAAATTCCACACTCTGATGGTTCCTTCATCAGAGCAGGAGATAACACGTCGTCCGTCAGGGTGATACGCGACTATCCAGGTATCGTCTTCTGGCGTCGAGATTACCTGGTGTGGCTCAGGTCGATTGCTCTCAGAGTCAGATGTTGCGACGCTTGACATAATGGTACTGTGGCAGTTGGTTACAAGCTAGGTATCGGCTGCGTGGCAAAAAGACGGGCGGGGTAAGGACGGCGATCGCGATGTGAACCTCTATATATACCACGAGGCAATGCAGGCGCTTCCTGTTCTGAGTACTACTATCCAGGCAGATCATAACTACAAATTTGTTCGGTGGGATCGAGATGTCGTCCATTTGTAGAGCGCCGACTAACTGCTGTGTGCGGTTGTATGCGTTCTTCCAGAGCCTTGAAAACCATCGTGTCTGTCGGCCGTTTAAACCATATTTCAATTCAGCACCGTACCTTACATTCTAACCTCAGTCCTGAACCCACCACAGAAGGGAGAGGCACGGGAATGGGAATGGAAATCATGCAAGGGCGGACCATGGGACTCAATCATCCACCCTAGTTCACCACGTAGGTTATTGCCGTTTGCGGTCCTTCCGAAGATCTCGCCGCGCCAGAGGTAAGTGTCGTTTCACGCGAGCCAAGGCGGACAGAGACCAGCAACGCCTTGGTAGTCTGGGTTTACCGTGAAACCTGCATCACCTCGTGGACCCGTTGAGGCTCGATGATCAGTTTTTTAAGTCATTTTTGGAGGATCTGACACTTTCGTTAGTGTGTGAGCCACCTTATGTTGAGTCGGACCTCTTTGGTGCTCGTGAATTGGAAACTCCCCGTCGCCACACCCGGACAACACGTTCAACGATCTGGGGTATGGTGGATGGAGCCCCAGCAAAATGGAAGGATAAAGTCCCGTCAACGAAAGACAGAAACCGAGTCATGCGAAGAGCGTCATGATGGGCGGTGTGTGCTGGGTAAGAGGGCTGAGGGGGAAGCTGGCGGGGGAACGATTCGAGGAATGGGAACCGGGGTTTATACATTCTCGAAAATGGCCCTCTTGAGCTCCGGCAATACATTCGGTGGGGTCGGAGAGATCAGAGACCTTTCTGTCCAGTAAGAAAGGGGCATTCCTATCACCGATCAGAGTCTCCCCAAGTTCTAAAGTCCGTGGAGTCGGAGAGGCACGGAACATGGTTGAATGGTTCGCCACGGGTGCACTTGAGCTTGGACGACGGGACCGCCGGGCGTTCTCGTGCCCAACACAGAGGTCTGAATTACCCCATAGACTTCATCGAATGTATTGTCCACGGGCACAGACCAGCGCCTGGAATATCACGGACTCTCTAGCACCAGCGTTGGCACTTTGAGTCCGTCGAGTATCGCGACTCGTGGCCAGTAGTCGCTACGTCAGTGACGTTGTCCGGCGTCCGTCCGTCAAGAGCTCGTGTTTCGTTAGTTGGGACTCAGTGGAACTGGGAACCAATGCAAGTTGCGTGGTGAGGTATTTATGCAGGATTCAAGCTGGCCGTGCTCGCCATCTTGGTGGCGTCGAGGAGAGACTCGGAGACGATTCAACAAGCGACAACAAGCCGATCTGACATGACACCACCCCAAGCACTCTTCGACTAGTACTGCAGACCAGCCCGCCTGCAAATTATAACTCGGTTTGCAGTACGCATACAATTCCTGGGTCTCCTCCGAAAACTCAACGCGTGAGTATTTTCTTTTGACTGTCTTCATCACTCTTTCCTCTCTCGCAACTGACTGCAACGCGTCGTTGATGGTACCTGCGCCGTGATCCTTTCAGGACGCAACATTCGGTTCAGAAAGTGGTCGGATATGCACTCAAGTATTTCTTAAGATGTGGAGAGGATCTATGGGAGTGTATCATCGAGGAATGTCCTGGAATGTCAAAGGTACTTTTTTCTTTCTCCTCTGCGCGATGCGTTCGGGTCTCTGTCGATGGTGCGGTCGCGCCACGCTGGACGGAGGCGACGACGCGTCCCACGAAGCTGTAAGGGTTTTGGTCTGACCTCCAATGTCTACCCGGTGGCCCTCGTTGACTTTGCTATTAAGGTTCCATTAGCCACCGGATCAACATCCTCCATTTCCCTGACGCGCACTGCGAGTTGTCCTTGCTTGCAATCACACACCAACCACCGTCCGAGTCATCATCGTACGTCTCCACTTCGCATCATGCATTATAACATTCTTGCTTGCTTGCTCAGGCGACTGACTTCACGAACCAGACATCCAAAGCAAGCCAATACGTCTGTCGCGACCTCCGCCAGATCGTCGAATGTCTCGTCCCGGTCAGATGGCAAGGTCTTCCCAATCTAACGAGCACGAAACAGGTGCAACTTATCATTTATTTTGGATACATCAACACTCATGACAAACTTCAGATCCTCGAAAACTGGCGCACAAAACGAATCATCGAACGTCAACGAGTCGATGAGGTGATGCGGGTGCTCTGTTCACGGCAAATCCGAACTGCCGAGACGTCAGTGGCCGCTGCGTCTGCTGCTACCTTACGCAGCCCTTCCTCACGTGGGCCCATCCCTGGAAGTGACGCCCACCTCTCGCACAGCAAGATATTTAAACGGATCGAAGAAGACCGTGAAAACATAAACGGCTTCGGGAGCGACGATGGGTTCAAGCTCAGCCTCTGGTTCCCCATAGCCATTCCTTGCGTCATTACCATTCCCCTGCTGCAAGCTCGAGACTGGGTTCGGGCTCAGGGTTGGTAGGCTATACCGCCTATGCATTCGCCAGCCTTCTCCCACTGAGTGAGAGTGAAGAGGCAGAGTTGGTGGTGGATATCGAATTTGAAAACGAGTGGGAGGCGACAAGTGATTGGAATAAGGATGATATCGGTGGTGGAGGAGAGGGTGTTGTGTTACCCACATCTGACGCGACGAAAAGAAGGACAAGGGCAAGGGCGCGGTCAGGGAGATGTAGAGAGGTTGTGGAGGGGTTGGCGGAGGGCGAAGGTGGAGAGGAGCCGATCGATCGGTCGTAGGCGAGTAACAGGATCGCCGCGTCGTGTCCAGAGTTGGAATGCAGGGATTCAAGTGGTGGTTGGAAAGGTTTTGGAAGAACCCATGCAAGCGCACCCGGCTGAGGAGGCG
Organism: Imleria badia; assembly: GCA_015039435.1. Lineage (NCBI taxonomy): Eukaryota > Fungi > Basidiomycota > Agaricomycetes > Boletales > Boletaceae > Imleria > Imleria badia. The sequence continues at coordinate 32,386 of MU130830.1, forward strand.
GATCTCACTTGACCGACAACATGGCAACCCTGCCCAACGGAAAATGTCGTCGTGATCTGCCTGGATCGTGCTGACCAGTTAAAGATCATCGGGCGTGTGCAAAACTGTCCTATTTGGCTTGAGAGAGCCAGCTTATAAGATAGGGCTGTTCATCGTTTTCGCCTCATTGCCCTCAACCCTCATTCGTTCTCCAGCTGCGGGGATGTCCATCATCGGGTGTGTGATTTTGCTACACTGGAGTATGGCTCGTCGTCTGATATCATTGCTTGGTTCAAAGTGGCTTTGTTAGTCACGGCACCTCGACATAGTACCCACCACTCCGAGACCAAGGTTCAACAACGCAAAGAAAAGCAGAAAGTCAGGAAAGTTTCCCGTTGCTCACTACTATCTCAACAAATGCTAGGTTTCCTCCATGCACCACCTTCTCGCCGGGAAAAGGTCAAAGCGATATGACCAAATCAAGGGAGAAAAAACAGACAAAGCACAGACAACGGCGACTCAAGGGCTTCCTCAAGTAGCCAAAGAACTTCCTGCGAGGATGCACTCCCCGCCGCCTCACGCCAACACAGAACCACAACCTCAGACAGGTAGACAACGCCGTCACCCAGTTGCAACGCCTCAGCAGGTAGCCGAACAACCTCCTGCGACACTGCACACTCCACCCCAGGCTGTTGCAGAACCACATTCTCAAACGGACACCGAACACTTTGAAGCGGAGGATATCGTGATAGCGTACGTGATATAACTCTCGATGGTAAAATGTCAAACTTCATCGTCTGAAGTGTCATGGGTCTACCAGGATCCGGCAAGAGCACGGTGAGATAAACGGCGAAGTAAAATTCAGCTATTCACGTGACTTCAGTTCATAAACCTTGCGAGTGGATGTGACACTCGGCGAGTAAACCATACGCTGAGATCGCTCACGAACGATATCCTTCCCATCAGCTTTTGGGACCATGGGAGTGGGCGACGTGTAGTCCTGGTCGACACACCAGGGTTCGACAACACACCAAGACTCGACGACACACCCGGATTCGACGACATGTTTAAAACCGAAAGCGAAATCTTGAACATGATCTCCGATTGGCTCGATGCAAGGTGATGCATGATGTTTGCTGGTGTGCGTTTCTCACCTCTTTGCAGTTATAAGAAGCCGAAACATCTGTCTGGGATTTTGTATATCCAACGGATAACAGACAACCGCGTGGCCGGTACACCGCTGAAGAACCTCCGACTTTTCCAAAAACTGTGCGGAAAGGACGCTCTAGGCAAGGTACACCTCACTACGACAATGTGGGATGAAGTTGACCAGAGTGTCGGAGAGAAAAGATTGAAAGAGCTTGGGGCGGAGTACTGGAAAGCAATGATTGATCAGGGTTCCCAGATAGTTCGCTGCAGGAGAGATGATGACTCCGCGAAGAAGTATGTTCAACAAATTCTGGTCCAGGAGGCTACTCGCAAGGCGGCGCCGCTTCAAGGAGAGCGCCGTCAGACAGTCGGATATCCGAAGGTAGCCGAACAACCACCTGCGATACCGCAGCCTCCGCCCCAGGCTATTGCAGAACAATGCTCTCAGACAGACGGCGAACGCCTTGAGGCAGCTCAAGGACCTCAAGGTTCCGAAGAACCTCCTACTACGGTGAACATAGAGGACCTGGGAACAGAGGATATCGTGATAGCGTATGTGATATGACTTTCGACTGTAAGATGTCTAACTTGTTATCCTCAAGTGTCATGGGCCCAACAGGATCCGGCAAGAGCATGGTGAGACTCAGACAAACAGCGTGTAATAAAATCCGGTTACTCACATGACTTCAGTTCATCAACCTTGCGAGTGGATATGACACTCGACGAGTAAACCATACGTTGAGATCGCTTACAAACGATATCCTTGCTATCAGATTCTGGGACCATGAGAGTGGGCAACACGTAGTCCTCGTCGATATACCAGGATTCGACGACATGTTTAAATCCGAAATCGAAACCGTGAATATGATCTCCGATTGGCTTAATGCAAGGTAATGCGCGATCTTTACTGCCTTGCGTTTCTCACCGCTTTACAGTTATAAAAAAAAGAAACTTCTCTCTGGGATATTATATCTCCATCGGATTACGGACACACGCATGGCCGGTAAACCGCTGAGGAACTTGCGAATGTTCCAAAAGATGTGCGGAAGAGACGCTCTAGACAAGGTATACCTCACGACGACAATGTGGGATGAAGTTGACCAGAGTGTCGGCGAGAAAAGGCTGCATGAGCTTGCGGCGGAGTACTGGAAGGCAATGATTCAGCAGGGAGCCCAGATAGTTCGCTGCAGGAGCGATGACGACTCCCCGAAGAAAATCATTCAACAAATCCTTGACCAGGAGGCCACTCGCAGGGTGGCGCTGCTTCAAGTAGAGATGGCCGATCTGAAGAAGGAACTCAGAGAAACAGAAGCTGGGCAAGAACTGTATTCTCAACTCGAGAAGCTAGTCGAGAAACAAATGGTGCTTCTACAGAGGATCGATAAAGAGAGGAAGGCGGCTCAGGACTCGGACGCGAGTGTGTTGGTAGAGCTTCAGGCAGAGTATAATGAATTGCGGGACAAAATAGACGACAGGTTGCGTCAAATGCAAGAGCTGAAATTGTCATGGTTCAGGAGAGTTCGCCGTTTGTTTTCCCGGACACGTGAATGAAGGTGAGTGGAGGTCAGATACCCTTACTTCATGTGACGCTCATCTGAGGCCTGCATCAGCCGTCTTATTGACTGAAGGTTTTGAACCACCGAAGAATCAGTTGCGGATCCATGTACCTCACTATTTCTAGATATAATATCATACCACGCGCATACTTCAACCTGAGTGACCTACCCTCACAGTGAATGGCGAGCGCCAACGAGGAATAAACAGGTTAACATCAACCTTCCCACATCATGGTCTACCTTGGCGCAGTACAGATGTGTTTTCGAGTCTTATCCTTGCACCCGTCAGAAATTGTGAAGTCCCGACGCTCGCTGCGAGCGAGCGAGAATGTGATGGTAGATCGAGAGACTGGCGCGTTCCTCGCGTGGGGCCCGGCTCGGGAAATGACGCCACGCGAGGTCCTTAAACGTATCGAAGAAAAGCTCGAGCCACAAACAGGGGCGACGATGGGTTCAAGCGCAGCTTCAGTCTGTCCCATGGCCATTCTTCGCATCAATCCCGTTCCTATTCCCCTGCAGCGAGCTCAAACTGGCACAGGATCAGGATCTGTGGGTTATACCGCGTATACACTCGCCGGCTTTCTTCTGCTGTGCGAGAGCGAAAACTCAGAGTTGGCGTTAGATATCGAGTTTGAGAACGAGGGGGAAGCAAGGAGCGTTTGGAATGAGGATACGTCGAGGCGGTGATGGATGTAAGGGATTTATGATACCCTCACTTGAGACGACTGGGAGAAGGAGGAGGACAAGGACAACGGCAAGGGCGGAGAGAGGGAGATGTAGAGAGGGTTTGGGAAGAGTTGGTAGAGGGCGAGAGAGGAGAGGAGCCAGTGGATCTGTGGTAGGTGGCTGGACAATTGGACGTTGAACGTCATCGAATGGGTCCTGGAGGGACTTCATGACAATCACTGTGTCATGTCCAAAGCTGGAAAATAGGTATTTGCCATGGCATCGTTGGTATCGTCGTCGTCAAGTACGGCCCTACATGTGCAGTAGTTACAATGGCTCACACTGTTTTGGAAAACGGATACAAGGGCACCGAGGAGTTGGATCTCACTTGATAGACGGCATGTCGATCCTGCTAAACGTAGAACGTAGTCATGACGGGGCCGGATTGTACTGCGCATAGTAGTGGGGTCGCCCCAGAATTGGACGCTAAAAGACACTGCCTCTTCTACTATAAGCTGTAGTAGTTTACACCGTGTTCAGCTTGTTCCCTCCCTTGATCATTTCAACACAAACCTTTTCCAACACGCAGACTCAAAACCTACCTTGCAACGTTCTACAATGGCATCATCATGTCAAACGTGATACCACAATGGCTGGTACTTAATCTTGGCGCATGATAAACCTATCATCGACGTTGTGTGTCTCCCTGATGGACGACGCGTGGTCACCAGCTCTGATCACGGAACGGTGAGGGTCCGGAGTCCGGAACACGGGGTGCAGGAAGGGGCGTCATTGGAACAGAAAAACACGTGAGCAGTCTTCCTGTGACCCGGGATGGCACCAAGATAATTAGCAGCGACGTGAATGGGAGGATCAAAGTGTGGGACGTCGAATCGCGCGAACTCGTCAAAAAATGGTCTCACCGGGAGACCTCCCCCTTGCCATGTCGCCGGATGATAGACTCAGAATCATTGCAGTTGGAAAGGAGACCGTGGTCAAGACGGGTCTACCATTCTAGTCTGGTGACCAGCCTGACTAAAAGAAGTAAAATCACACCCCGAGGGTTGGCGGAGGGTAAGGATCTGAATCATGATCTTTTTTAGCTCGGGGGTGTTTGGTGTCCCATGGAAGTCGACTTCCTGAAAAGGTAACCCTTTGCTCTTGGACATGGGCTAGTACCAGGTGGTGAAAACACGATCTCATCTTCTCCCATACCTCCTTCCCCTCGGCTTTCTACTTCTTGGCAGGCAGGTACGGGTACGACCCTTGACGCGGACCTGTTAACATTCGACAACATGGTGTTGACAAGTTGGCTCACGGGCCGATGGGTTGAAACGTTCGAACTGGCCAATGATGATATGGTAGTATTGTGTGTTTTCTCTGACAGGGATTAGACTGGTTCTGTATTGACTTGTGATCTGACATCCAGTGTCGTGGGCCCTTCGGGAGCTGGGAAGAGTTTGGTACGATCTTCCTCTTCGTACTACGATCGACCCTTTATCCCCTCGCAGTTCGTACAAGAACTGACAAAGAGCAATCTGGTCAAAGTTAGCGCAAACCTTCGACCCTGTTCAGCGAGAGTGCAGGCAATCAGATGCAAGCTCACAGACGAAGCAAGGACTGCTTTGCTGGCCGTGACACAAAAGAATATTGTGTTCGTGGACACGCCCTCCTTTCTCACTGGCCAAAACGATGGAGCGGCGGAGAAGGAAATGAATCATTGGTTGAGAAAATCAAAGTATGATTTCCTTTGCGTATTCAACGTGACGAAAACCAAGTCTGTCTGTTCAGATCCAAGTCCATTCGTGCCGGGACCATTTACATGCATAGAGTTGAAACAGACCCTCATTACGCATCTCCTACTGTTCAGGACCATCTGAATGCTTTCGCCTTCTCGTTTCCGCAGAATTTCGTCCCTCTTCCCCAGAGAGTCCATGGCGTCCTCAGCTACGAGGGCGTAATTTCTGATGACACGATCCGAGGTCGTAGGGAGACGTTCCAAGCGCAGCTAGGGGACCTGCGCCCGAGCCAGTGGCCTGGAGGGATACTGAGATGGCTAACCTCCTCCCATCCCGGCCTTTTCAAAGCAGGTGATTCCGAAACAGCTTGGCAAGCTGTGGTGGAATTATTCTCTCCTGACCGAACCGACCGGCAGGATTGACTGCAGTGCTGGTGCCAGTGGTGACCTAGAATGTACACTAGTTAAACTCGATTCGAAGCACGAGGACCGCACACTCCACATTGTATGTTCAAGAATGAGCTCGGAGAAACAGAGGTTGGGCAAGAATTGTATTCTCAACTCGAGAAACTAGCCAAGAGACAAATGGCGCTTCTGGAGAGGATCGAAAAAGAGAGGAAGGCGACTCCGGAGGCGAGCGTGTTGGCGGAGCTTCAGTCAGAGTACAACGAATTGCGGGAGCAGATAGACGTCAAGTTGCGGCATGTCCAAGAGTTAAAATCGTCACGGTTCCAGAGTCTTCGCCGATTGTTTTCCCGGAAACGTGGATGAAGGTGAGTTAAGGTCAGATACCCTTGCTTCAATGATGCGACACTCATCCGCGGAGCTGTATTGTTGACTAAAGGTTCTGAACCTCAAAGTTGGTTATGATTCTACTGTAGGACCTCTAGATATCATATCATACTACGAACATACTTAAACCTGAGTGACGTATCTTAACAGTGAATGGAGAGCAATAGTGTGGCCAACGAGGAATGGTGTTATTACTTGGCGCGGTACAAAGTGTATTCGGGTCATCCTTTCCCCGTCTAATTTCTGTTCAATTTTCAAGTTCCGACGCTCGCGGCGACCGAGCGGGAATGTGATGGTAGCAAGAGACAATGGCGCCAGAGCGTGATCACCTCTTCAGGAGTGAGGACTGACATCTGCATCACACCTCCGTTCCTCGGGCGGGGCCAGCTCAGGAACGACGCCCATTTCGCGCGTGGCGAGATCGGAAAAGCTTGAGCCACAAACCGCTTCGGGAGCGACGATGGGTTCAAACGCAGCCTCAGCCTGACCCATGGCCATTCTCCACGTAAGTTCCATTCCTGTTCCCTTACGGCGAGCTCGGGCCCGAGTTCAGGATCAGGATCCGTATGCTACTCCGCCTATGCACTGGCCAGTTTTCGCTGAGCGAGAGTGAAAACGCAGGGTTGGCTGTGCATATCGAGTTTGAGAACGAATAGGAAGCAACGAGTGATTGGAATGAGGATGAAGTCGAGGCGGTGATAGATGAAAGGGAGTTATACCCGCATTCGAGACGACTGGGAGAAGGGGACTGGGAAGGGTAAAGGCAGGGAGAGAGAGAGAGGGCTAGTCGTGGAAGAGTTGGCGGAGTGCGAGAGGGGAGAGAAGAAAGAAGAGAGAAGAGAGGAATCGATGGATCTGTTGTAGGTGGCTAGAAAGTTGGACGTCGGACATCATTGAATAAGTCCTGGACCATGGCCCTACAGTGGCAGTGGTGTCAATGGTTCACAAAGTTTTGGAAAACGCACCGAGGAGTTCGATATCACCTGACAGACAACATGTCCATCCCGCCAAACGAAAAACTTGAACGTAGTTGTGACCAGGCTGGACTGCACTGCGGATACATGGTAGTGGGTTCTCTTCGGAATTGGGCGCTAAGAGACACCGCCTCTTAGCATATATGCTGTAGCACATGGTTTACACCGTGTTCAGCTTGTTCCCTTCCTCGATCGTTTCGACACACACCTTTTTCCAACACGCCGACTCAAAACCTAGCTTTCAACGTTCCACAGCGGCATCACCATGTCAGTGATACCACAATGGGTTGAGAATGATGATCCTCGGCCACAGCTAGTAATCCCGGCGCACGATAAACCTATTTCCAACGTTGCGTATCTCCCGGACGGACAACGCGTGGTCACCGGCTCGGATGACGGAACGGTGAGGGTCTGGAATTTGGAATACGGGGAGGAAGAAGGGATGCCATTGGAACACGAAAATACAATAAGCAGTCTTGCTGTGACCCGGGATGGGACCAAGATCATTAGCAGCGACGTGAATGGGAAGATCAAAGTATGGGACGTCAAATCGTGCGAACTCGTCAAACAATGGTCTCACCCGGAGACCTCCCCAACGATTGCCATCTCTCCGGACGATCGACTCATTGCAGTGGGCGAGGAGACCGTGGTCATTTACACTGTGAAAGGGAGACGGGTCCACCATTCCATCTCGGTCGGTGGATTTGTCTTATCCAAGTGTTTCTCTACCGATGGAAGCAGACTCGCTTGCGGTACTGACGAGGACATCCGCGTTTATGATGTCAAGCGTGGTATACTCATCCTCGGTCCGTTACGGGGCCACGAACACTCAGTCAACTCCGTGCTGTGGTCACACGATGGCAGCAGGCTCTTCTCTGCATCCAAAGACAAGACTATTCGCTGTTGGAACCCCGACACAGGAAAACCAATCGGACAACCGCTCACGGGTCACGAACGTGATATATGCTCCCTCTCCCTCTCCTCGGATGGATCTATCCTTGCGAGCGCGTCCAGTGATAAAACAGTTCGCTTCTGGGACGTAAACTCTGCCCGTCCTATCGGACAACATCTGCAACATGATGACAAAGTCATTGCAACTTGCTTCTCTCCCTCCGGTAAATCTGTGGTATCCGCAGGAGGGAAGGGAAGCATATATTTGTGGCCTGTACCTCAGTTGGATTCTATCGGGACTCGGGTACGCTCATCAGATGTCATCAATTTGCATACTCATCGCCTTCTCCATCTAACAGACAACTCTTGCCGACCTGCGCACGCGAGTGTCCATTTCAGACTTCTCACCACCACCATACTCTACACACATTCCTGCTTCTGGAAAAGTGTCGGATCTCGATCTTGGTGTGAGCACTTGCAAGATCATAGCGTTCTGCTGACTTTCTCATACTACTTCAAAGATATTCCTTCCAGATGCTGAACCGGTATGATCTTTCGACCCGGATACGGTTTTCACCTGGTCGCTTACGATTCCCCATAGATATCTGCCCCACCCCATCCCATTACACCCTTAATACTACCTCCTTTGTTTTCTACCTCACTGATGGTGAAACAACAGGATAAAAAAACGACTACCATCTCGTATGTCATATCGCTACACTGTAGCACGATCGTCTGATAGCTTTGCTTTGTTTCATTCAACTTTTGTTAGAATCCCTCCCCCTCCACCCGATCTCACATCCTATCTTGCCAAAGCCGAAGATCACTATGTCGCCGGAGGAGGTTTTGGTGATGTATACAAGTCTCGGTACCTTGACGGTTCGAAGGAGGTACCAGTGTTAACGAATCACACTGGCTTCTATTTACCTCTCCCCCAGGTTGCAGTAAAGGCGTTCCGATTCACATTCGCAATAGATGGAGATGCGAGCGATAGATCTACCAGAGTAACTGATCTCATCCATTACCGATCGATGTGGTTTAAACTGCCTTGTAGATGCTCCGTCGAGAGCTGGGAATTTGGAGGAGACTTGATCACAACAACATCGTTCCGTTCCTGGGATTTGCGTACGGATTTGGAATGCGTGGCGCAATGGCCTTGGTCTCGTTATGGATGCCCAATGAATCTCTCCACCTTTTCTTGGCAAAATATGACGATAATCTGGGTTTGAAACACCGACTCCAGCTTGTGCGTCCACTCAACATGCACCGTATCCACGTAATCTAAGGTCCTGTCATAGCTGCTGGACATCGCTACCGGGTTGCACTACCGTGGGTCGTCCTTATCGTTACTACGACTGGAAAAAATAACACCCCGCAGTGCATTCTTTTCCTATTGTCCATGGTGACCTGAACTGCGTGCGTTGGAAGAGAATATTTGGCATCTTATTTGTCTTACCAGAGGACAGCATAACGTGCTTCTCGATGCAGATTACACTGCGCGCTTAGCCGATTTCGGATATGCTTCCTTGGTGGGGAATATTCCCGAAGCATTGACCTACCTCCAAAGGTCTACCGCACGACCGGGAGCATTGCGCTGGATGGCGCCAGAGCAAGTTGAATCGGAAGAGCCATTCAACCGGACTCCAAAGAGTGATATATACTCTTTTGGTTGCATTGCTCTCCAGGGAAGTTCATTGGACATAAATACCGGGTTCATGCTGATACTCTCGCAGGTATTGTCCGGCAAACAACCATGGTCGGAAGTCCGGGGAGAGTCAGCTGTCATTTTACGGCTGGCCAAGGGGCATAAGCCAGGTAGACCCGAGTCTCGTGCGATCGATGACTGGCACTGGAATTTCATTCAAGATTGTTGGTCACCAATAGAGGAGCGACCTGCTACGAAGGTGATAATCTCCACCATCCAGCGGTTCTTGAGCCATTGCCTACCCTCCCCGCCTCTTCGCGACTGGCTTGCGTCAGAGTCGACCCACGCGGATTCCCTTGTGGATGCGTTGTCGTCGTCTCTCAGCAAAGCTACCATGGGGTATTCAAGGGGGAAGCGGAATGTCCTTAACAGGGAGAATCAGAAAAGGTACAAACTGGTGCCTATGTCGATCTGGCCAAGGATGCTGACGTTCCGAATGTTATTCACCGGTCATGGCCATATCATTCCCTTTCTGAAAGGCGAGTACTTTGATCCCCGGTGTTTGCTAGATGTATTGAATACGGATGTGCAATGGCTGTTGGAGTGGGGTGGCCCTACGGGCCGCGTTACGAGAGGTCCGAGGGAGGAGAGAGCAAGGGTAGGAGTGGCAGGGGTCCAAGCCGGGAGATGCCGGAGTAGCACGACGCGTAGCGTATGTTCAGGCTTGTCTCGTCCCATTGCGTTGCTGGGCAGTTAGCCAGGGTGTTGGCCTGTGTTCCCTCTCCCTAGCTGGTCCACCATGCCTCTCCCCAAGCAGAACATTGCATAACACATCAGACTTTCCACCAATCCCTCCGCTCTTTTGACCGACAGGTAAATCACTGGCGATAACATTAGCTTCTCCATTTCAATTACCCCTACTACGCAGCCCAGCCTGAGGATGCAAGTGCTAATGACTAGCTGTGTGTATTGTCCTGAGTCCGAGTCCAAGTCGGTACGCGGCAGGTCTGAAAGATGAGAACAAGTTCAGAGTAACAATACAATACGTTGCACGCAGCGACACTGCCGATAGACAAATGTCACAAATGCTTTTTCTGATGGGCCGGCAGGACGGACCTACCAAGGCAGTGATGGTTGGCAGGGTTTAGAAGAACAGATATAAGCGCACCGAGGAGTTGGATCTCACTTGACAAACGAAATGGCGATCCCGCCAAGCGAGAAATGTAGTCGTGATCCAGCTGGATCATGTTGAGCATGACAGCAGTGTGTCGCTAGGAACCAAGTTGGCGGGGGGCGCTAAAATGAGGGTCGCTGCATTGCCTCAGCGCTCCCTCATGGTAATATATACTGTAGAAGCTCACAACGTGTTCAGCGTTTTCCCTCGAGTCCGTCTGTCGCCACGCACTTTTGCAAACTCACTGACTCGAAGCCAGCTTGTAACCAACTGCCATACAACCATCATGTCAAGCGTTATACTACAACGGTCTGATAACGATGGTCCTCGGCCAAAGCTGGTAATCTCGGGGAATGATGAACGCACCATCGCGTATCTCCCTGACGGACGAGTTGTCACTGGCTCGTGGGATGGATTCGTGACCGTCCGGAATGCGGAAAACTGGACGCAAGAAGGGACGTCGATGGAACAGAAGAACTGCATGGACAGTCTCACTGTAACCCGGGATGGCACGAGGATCGTCACCAGTAACAGGAGGGGGAGCATCAAAATATGGGACGTTGAATCGCACAAACTTGCCAAAGAGTGGACTCATCCGGAGACCTGCCTCGGGGTTGCCATCTCGCCCAATGATCTACTTATTGCGGTTGCTGCTGATACCGTGGTTTTTTATGCCATGGAAGGGATACGGGTCAACCATTCCATCAAGGTCGGCGAGAATGTTTGGTCCATGTCTTTCTCTCCAGACGGAAAGAAACTCGCGTGTGGCAGCGGCAACGACATACGCGTGTATGACGTCGAGCGTGGCACACTCGTCCTTGGTCCGTTACACGGACACGAAGATAATGTCCGTTGTATGCTTTGGTCACGCGATGGCAGCAGGCTCTTCTCTGCATCCCACGACAAAATGATTCGCTGTTGGAATTCCGACACAGGAGAAAAAATCGGACATCCGTGGTCCGGTCACACTGGTCAGATACGCTTCCTCTCCCTTTCCCCAGATGGATCGATCCTTGCGAGCGCGTCCTGGGATAACACGGTTCGCTTCTGGGATACAACGGGCCATCCCATCGGGGACCATCTACAACATGGTATAGGCGTCAACGTAGTTTGTTTTTCTCCATCCGGTGAATTCGTGGCATCAGCAGGTTTGGATCGAAAGATATATTTGTGGCGAGTACCTTACTCGTTAGATTCCGTTGAGAGTCGGGCAATGAACGCGCCGCACAACATTGGTCTTGCCGGTGGTGTGAGCATTTGCAGGTCATGGTGTTCCACTCCTTTTCTCACTGAACTTCAAAGCCATTTACAACGGCTCATCCAATCACGTCGTCCGCGGTGCCCATTTCACCCCCTACTCCTCCTATATGGGACCCAAATCCCCATGAAAAAGACTTTTCGGAAACGTCAGCCATGGTGCCACCGGATATGCAATACATCCTTCCAGAATCCACTCACCAGCCCCAACTGTTGCAGGCGGCTCGATCTGCCCCCGACGTACGTTATTTTCGTATTTTTTTTTGCTTGCATATCCGTCTCCCATCTTCTGGTTCAGCTCCCTCCCGTACCTCTTCCAGATGCCGAACGAGTATGGTCTTTCGGCCCAAATAGGGTTTTCCAATTGATCGCTTACATTTCTCCATAGCTATCTGCCCCAGGTCATCCCTTTGCGCCCTCAACACAACCTCATTCGTCCTCCACCTCCCCGCTGGCAGTGGAATTACCGTATGAAATGTCCGCCCTCTGGTATGTCACCTCGCTACACTGTACTACGGTTGTCTGATATCTTTGCCTGGTTCAAATCAAATTTTGTTAGTCCCCCTCCACCAGATCTCACACTCTATATCACCAGATCCGATGATCAGTATGCCGCTGGAGGAGGTTTTGGTGATGTATATAGGTGTCGGTATTCTCATGACGGTTCTTCGAAGGAGGTTCGAGCTTGGTATATGACACACGCTGCCTGCTATTGACCTCTCCCTAGGTTGCAGTAAAGGCATTCCGATTCACGTTCGCGATAGATGGAAATGCGGATGATAGAGCTACCAAGGTAATGTACCCCATCCATAACCAATAAATGCAATTTAAATTTCAACTGCCTTGTAGATGCTGCGTCGAGAACTCGGAATTTGGAGGAGACTCGATCACAAAAATGTTGTTCCGTTCCTCGGCATTGCATATGGATTTGGAATGCGTGGCGTAATGTCCTTGGTTTCGTTATGGATGCCCAATGAATCCCTCCACCATTTCTTGGCCAAGCATGACGATAATCTGACTGTGGGAAATAGACTCCGATTTGTGCGTCCACTCAACGTCTACCACATCCACATCTTCTAACCCTACGCTATAGTTGTTGGAGATTTCCAACGGGCTACACTACTGTTGGTCGCTGTTATCATAACCAAGGCTGGAAAAACTAACACACCACAGTGCATAGTTTTCCGATCGTCCATGGTGACCTGAACTGTGTGCGTCAGAGCAAGATATTTAGCGTCTTCTTTGTCTAACTACAGGACAGAATAACGTGCTTCTCGATGCAGATTACACCGCGCGGTTAACCGACTTCGGTTACTCTTCCTTTGTGGGGAATATTCCCGAAGCATTGACCTACCTCCAAAGGTCTACCGCGCGACCGGGAGCCTTGCGCTGGATGGCACCCGAGCAAATTGAGTCAGAAATACCGTTCAGCCGAACGCCCAAGAGTGATATCTACTCTTTTGGTTGTGTTGTTCTCCAGGGAAGTTGGTTTGACACAAAAGCCAGATCCATGCTGATATTGTCGCAGGTATTGTCCGGAAAACAACCTTGGTCGGAAGTCCAGGGTGACTTGGCCGTCGTTTTCCGGTTGGCGAAGGGACAGACACCAGGCCGACCAGAGTCTCGAGCGATCGATGACTCTGTCTGGAGTTTGATTCAAGATTGCTGGTCATCAATAGACGACCGACCTGCTACAAGCGTGATAATCTCCACCATTCAGCGGTTCTTGAGTTATTCCCCACAGTCGCCACCTCTTCTCGACTCGCTCGTGTCATTGTCGAGTCGAGCTAGTATTGGGGCCGCGCATGTCTCCCAGGCTGCCGCGGCGGCCAGCGACGAGGGTGATCTAAACAGGTATATAGTGACAGTTACTTCAGACCCATTGATCTTGTTGACACTTTGGTATCTACAGTCAACTCTCTCATGATCCATACCCCTCCGGAGACCTCTAGCACTCGCAGTTGTAAATTTTACTCAACAAATTTGTGGACAATTTGTAGAATGGATTTAGTACTACGTTCTTCATTGCAAGCCATACCCCACTGGATTCAAGTTGATGGCTCGGCCGCTAGAGCCGCCAGAAGGACTAAAGATGAAAGGGAAGAAATTGTCGGGCGAGTACAGCATGCAGTTCGCCAGTCTCGTTTCCAACTGTGTTGCAACCTCTGCGGAAAGACGCTGCATCCCGACGCTCGTCGACAACGCTGTTCTGCCACACATTTGATCATGTCCCGACCTAACTTTGCTCCCCGTCCTCCGCCAGACGCGACATCGCAACGCGCTAGTTCGCCGCGCTCTCCTCGGCGTTGAGCATCACGCAACGCAATCCCTTGCTCGGCGAACAATGTCTCATCGGGCTGGACGGGTTCATCAGTGCCATCGGGTTGAAGGACCACAAGGATCTTGTGAGATGACAGCGCCCAGGCCTCACGGAGACGTCCCGGGACAGGAGACGCGCCACTGAAGGTGCGAGACGACTGTATCGTCATGGCTCAAGAAAGCAATTTTGACGACCGACCTGAGCGATCGTGGATACGTCGACAAGGGTTTGTATGCAGTAATCTGTACACACATATAACGCGTGAGATCGATATCAGTAAATGTAAATTCCTTCCTGACCTTCAAGCGTCCCGCGGAATGCTTCGTGTACCAATTCGACACAAATGATGTGCACCATCGCGCCCCAACGGCGTGCGACAACATTGACACAAAGCTTGCCACAATCTCAATCTCAATCTCACTACCGGGTGCTCTTGCCAGGTTGAAAGGGGGATTCCAACAGCCCAGTTCCCCACATGCTTCCAAAGGGTGTCCAAAGCTTGTACCGCTGCCGCCCGCTCTGCATATCGGTAGTTCCTGTAAAACCGTCAACAAAGAGCATAAGAGGAGATCGAAGAGGGAAAGACCTATGTGATCGCTGCATTCCTTCGACGGCCCTTCTGCTGTTCTTGGGGAACTTCAACCCAGGCGTCAGTCCTGACTGACTGAGATACTGAAGGAGAAGACCGCCACGATAGTGCATCCAGCATGCCATCTGGAGTTTGAGAGCGCACGCGGTGGTTGCACATTATGGGAAGGGAAAGAGAGTATTTGCACTCGAAACCCGAGGTGAGGTGAACAGATCAGTGGACTGGGAATCCTTCGTCGTGTCCAACGATAAATGATGCGGTTCTCGTCACGTCGGTGAACTGATATCAGAAGGGGAATAAACAATAAAGCTTGAACCCAGCGCCACGCTTCGGTGTGGTCGTCGTGTAGGTATGTATCTAAGTAGACCAGCGAAGCGTTGATGGCAAGAGAGGGCTTGAGGAGGAATAAATGCCGGAGCGGAAGTAAACAATGCTAATGTTTTTCCCGAGGAATCGTTGGTACTATATCTGGTCAACCACTGTTTCAGTCGCGAAAGCATACCAGCCTTCGCATCAAGATTATCCCAGAGAACCATGAAAGTACGTCATAGTTCCCCACCCAGGTCCACTTTGCTCTCCACCTCTCTTATCGTCGAGTGACGACAGGGTCTCAGACGAAATTTGTATTCGTGATCCGGCTGGATCGTAGTCGGGGCATGGGAACAAAGGTGTCGTCAGCTTCGGCGCCAAAGGAAGGCCACTGCATTGCCCAAGCATCGCCTCCTTTACCTCGAGACTTATATCATATCTGTCACAGCGGGTTCAAAACGTGTTCGGCGTCCTGGTCTATTCGCTACGTACCCTTGCAAACACGCCGACTCGACGCCTAGTTTGCAACCGACCGCTGCAGTACCATCATGAAAGACACCAAGTCACGGCAACCCGACAACAACGCTCCTCGACCACACCTGGTAATCCCGGGGCATGACGATTTTATCAAGGCGCTCGCATATCTCCCTTCTGGTCGACAATTTGTCACCGGTTCCGGTGACGGAACTGTCAAGGTCTGGAATTCGAAAAAAGGGGAGCAGGAAGGGACATCGATGGAGCATACTGGCAAGAACGCAGTAAGGAGTCTTGCTGTCACCCGGGATGGTAGGAAGATCATTAGCAGCGACGAGGATGGGAGGATAAAGGTGTGGGACACCAAATCTCACAAAATTGTTAAAGAATGGATTCACCCGGAGATATGCCCCGTGGTTACCATCTCTCCGGATGATCGCCTTGTCGCGGTTGGCTATCGGACCGTGTTTATCGACAGCATGGAAGGGTCATGGGTCAACTACGCCATCGAGGTTGGCAGCAAAGTATGGTCCATGTCTTTCTCTCCCAGCGGCGACAAACTCGCATGTGGCACCCATGGCGACATCCGCATCTATGACGTGGAGAGTGGAACACTCGTTCCTAGCCCGCCAGAAGGTCACTGCCACGAAGAATGGGTCAATGGTGTCCTGTGGTCACGCGATGGCAGCAAACTTTTCTCTGCCTCGGACGACAAAACGATTCGTTGTTGGAACACAAGTACAGGAGAACCAATCGGAGATCCTTGGAGGGGTCATACCGACTGGATATCCTCTCTCTCCCTTTCCCCAGATGGATTGACCCTTGCGAGCGCGTCCAAGGATCGCACCGTTCGTTTCTGGGATGCAACTTCTGGTCATCCCCTCGGACGACATCTGCAACATGAAGATGATGTCACTACAATTTCATTCACTCCCTCCGGCAAATCTGTGGCATCCGCAGGATCCGATGGAAAGATATATCTGTGGGAGGTACCTTCCCTAGATCGAGTCAGTCCGGTAACTATCCTCATCAAATGCACCTCAGTATTCACACTCATCGCTCTCCATCTAATAGATCTCCTCTCCGGATGCAAGCGACTCCGAGTCTTCAAGACCGTCAATCATCTCTTATAAAGTGGACGAGGCTATCCTTCCGGACCTCTCTCTCGGCACTGATGAATCCCAGCGCCTATTCGAACTAGGGCTGCGTGAATTGGTACGAATGCTTCCCCGTTATCCACGTACAATCACCAATCCATTACTTGCAGGTAGACCTCGCGACTTCACAAGGGCTTCAAGTCTCCCGCGACCTCATCCCTTCAAGCTTACCTGTGGACGAGTCGAATGGTCCACCGACTGGGACGAAAAGAATAGCAAATGGTGATTCGAACTCGATGTCAGTGCATCTTCTTATGATCATTTGATCAACTTTATCCCCTTGTATCGGAGAGCGCCAACATCTTCACTCTGCTACAGACATAGTTCCCGGGTCGAACCCTCGGCGTCGGTCGTTCATTCCGCACCCATCGCGGACCCCCAAGAGATCAGCACGTTCAATAAAATCAAACGACAACTCGTCGAGATGCTCCGTGCCAGTGAGTCGTTCGATACTCATGTCCATGTCGCGTCAACCACCATGTATGCAGGTGGTATCAGCTTCAAAGGCGCCCGTGGTCCACCTCGAAAGATATCTGCGGAAGAAGCCGATGGGGTCGCATCGCGACAATCGGATAAACAGCCTAGCCCGAATAGCGCGGAGGGTTCGTCACAAAACCAGCCGCCGCCGAATCCCACCATGGGTGGACAAGGACCGTCGAATCAGAGCGGCGGTGGGCCAATGAGCATGGCGCAACCGATGCCGAGCGGGACGAGCTCGAGCGTTAGTGCGTCGTCACCGGTACCACCAGCTGTTGTCAATGGCACGCCCGCGACCGATCCAGTGACGCAACCGACGATGTCGCTTCCCGAAGTCCCTGCCACCTTCCTCACGAACGATTTTATGCAATCTGTGGCCGCCACGTTGGACGAGGAGGATACGGGTATCGACTTTGAACGAGATTTCCGCGAGTGGTTCGAGACAGACGTTTTAGATGAGGTAAACGGGGTGAGAGAGGAAGAAGAGAAAAAGGGTGACAAGGGTGAATAAAAGGGACTGGTCACGATGGATGAGTGGAGAGGGATGTTGCGACGTTGCTTTTTTGGGACCTCTGTCATCAGGCCTTCGCCCACCTTGCTTGTTTTTCGTGCGTGTGTTGTTTTTCTTTCTTTCATTATCTTGCGCTTTTTGCCTTGCTCCATATTGTGTGCCCAAGTTGTCATGTAGTGTTTCCACTCTGCATCTTGACTGACGGGATAGGATGGAGTGGTCAAACATTCGTTACAGAAATACCAATGTACTAGGAAACATGGGATGAGTACTACCCAGTGGTACGTTACAAGAGATGGGAAACGAATCGTGCATTATCATTGCATGATGTGGACTAGAATCTAGCTCACAGAGCATTCCTCTCGAATCTCAACTCACCACTGCGTGCCTCGCATGTCCACGAGTAATTCTTCGCACATGCAAGGACTCCAATGACGTCGCCGACCTCCAGATTCGCCCACAACGGGTGGGTCCTATCAAACACGAGACCAAATTGCTTGATATAGTCATCCTGAAGAGGAAGCACGTGCGACCTCCACGTGAGTGGGACGTTCTTGTGCGTCTTGATGTGCTCGACGGCCGACTCCCCCGTCTGCGGAACACTCCGAAGAATGGCGACCTCAAACCAACTGCACATGCCCTCGGAAGGGTCACCTCCTCGCGGATTGTGAGCGTCTGTCTCGAGCCGTACAGAGACACAGCGTGTCAGGTCCTCCGCGTTCAATGGTCGCGTCCCAAAGTAGAATTTCCTGACTGTGGTATACTCGCCGCTCGCGAGTACTGAGAAGGTGGCGGTGACAGAAGGGGGGACCTTCGAAGATGTCAAATCAAATATCGTCGGGCGATAGAGGGGACCATGGACGATACCATAGAAACCGTGGACGCCTTGGTAGATGCTTCTACAGACCCATCAGCGCCGACTCTTTCCAGGGACCAACGTTGGTTTGGGCCGTTCTACGCTCACATCAGTACCAATACGAATCGCACGATGAATCAACGACGCGTACATTGCGAGGAAAAACCAAGACCTATGTGACGTGATTGAGAACGAACTCCACGCTGTGAGCGAAACATGATTTAGCTTACACGAAGCTGTGTAAAATGGAGGGCCATGGTCCTTTCAACGTTTCCGATCCTTAATCGATAAATCAGTCAGTGATCCGTGAGAGAGGGTAATGGCTGACACGTATTTATCTTTCCCCTTGGGTTCAATGGTCCAAGCGGCACGACTGCCGTCCGGAACACAAGCTAACTTGTTGGTATCCCCGATACTCAATGGTGCGCCTGAATCCCCGTTTCGAGCCACGATGCTGTAGGTTCCATCGTTAAGATGAGAAATAGTCCACTGCGCGAATCAGTAGTTTGAGCACATCGATTCGGGAAAGTAAGTGGTGACAAACTGTTGGGGCGTTATGTGCTGAATTGGCGACAACGAGGATGACGGATCCGTCAGGTCTGGATGCGAGATAATCGGCAGAGCTGGGATTGCCGGCCCTAATGTGATAATCGCCGTCTGGAATGGACGGGGGAATAACCATTGCGATTCGAGGGAAGTTGGGAGTAAGATTCAAGGAAGGCTGAGGTAGCAGCGTCAAAAATGGTACAACGTTTGATCGCACCCAAGTCCATCCAATCAGCGACAGGCCTACGGCGCCAACATGGGCGCATCAACATTCATTCTGCTGCGCGCCTATCTATCTGAGCTCCAAAAACGTTGGTAATTCGTGTCAGAGACGAGCAAAATTCCACGCTCGGGCAACATGCCCGTCTACTTATTCATAGTGAATCACATTTCATTCCAGACATGGATCGACGTACCAATGACTGTTAAACCCGCTGAAACACGCTCTTGCTATTCCACAGAGTAATTAGCTCAGGGACAGATATAGATGACAGCACCCAGAATGAACGTTTTATGGAACTTGCTGTAGACCACCGCCTCGACATGAAGTGATGCCTTCCTGTGCAGCGTGTCTGGCAATCCCTTGGAAGTCGGAGGTCCGAAAAGGTCTTTCTCTGAGTTTCTTGTTTCGAGGGAGAGCTCCAGCCTGAGGAATACATAGCATGTATGAACTAGCTGCCAGGAGAAACCGTCATGGCGTGAGACTCGCGTCCTCCAAGTTGATGTATCATAACGGCGCCGACAGTGCCGACACCGCCACCCACATGCCCCTGCCCTGTCTTAATTTCGTCGAGAGAAATCTTTCCGAGGCGTCACGCACCTCTGCTTGCAACCAACCGCCGTGGCAGCACCATGTCAAATGCCGCTCCTCACCACTCTATCTACGCGCTCGCGTATCTTCCCGATGGACAACGAGTTGTCACCGGTTCTGGTGACGGAACTATCAGGATCTGGAATGCGGAAAACGGGGAGCAAGAAGGGACATCGATGACGCACGGCAAGATAGTAACCAGTCTTGCTGTGACCCGGGATGGCACGAAGATCATCAGCGGCGACGAGGGCGGTAACATCAAAGTATGGGGCATCGAATCGCACAGAGTTGTTAAAGAATGGACTCACCCAGACAGTTGCACCACACTTTCCCTCTCGTCGGATGATCGGCTCGTCGTCGTCGCTGGCGGTTTGACCGTGGGTATCTACACGGTGGAAGGGAGACAAGTCAAAAATTCCATCAAGGTCGGGAGCGAAGTGTTTTCCGTCTCTTTCTCTCCCGACCGACGCAAGCTCGCGTGTGGCACAGAGGACGCCATCTGGGTGTTCGAGGTCGGGAGTAGCACACTCGTGCTTGGTCCGCTACAAGGCCACAAAAATTGGATTTCGTGTCTGCGGTGGTCACTCGACGGCAGGAGGCTCTTCTCTGGTTCATTCGACCAAACGATTCGCCTGTGGGATTCCGAGACAGGGAGCCTGGTCGGAAAAACACGAAGAGGTCACACCGACGGAATAATCTCCCTCTCCCTCTCCCCGGATGGATCAAAGCTTGCCAGCGCATCCTGGGATCGCACTGTTCGTTTCTGGAACACCACATCTCATCCTCCCATGATTCCCATCGGACAACATCTGCAACTTGAAGACGATGTCACCGAAATTTGTTTCTCTCCCTCCGGCGAATCCGTGGCAACAGCAGGATCCAATGGAAAGATGTATTTTTGGCGCGTACCTTCCTTGAAGACCGTCGAGAGTCGGGTAATGACGTTCATCAGACGTATCACAGTATGCATACTCATCGCTCCCTCCATCTCACAGCCCAGCAGTCCTAGCTCCGATCGGTCGCGCATCGTCGTACAGAGTGTGCATGAGTCTCTCTCCCAACCAAACGAAAGCGACCCAAGTCTGGTAATGACACTCATCTAGTGTACCTCAATATCCATACTCATTTTTATCTCCGTCTAATAGATAGGTCTTGATAACTTCGAACCGCCACCTGACGGCGAGACTAGTTCGCAAGTATCCCTCTCCCGTCCCGAAGAAAACGACCAGAATCCGGTACTGACAGCCATCAGATGTTCCTCAGTGTACATACTCATCACTCTCTTCGTCTAACAGATAGATCTTCCTAACGATGACGAGCCGCATAGCGTCAGGCACAGTGCGCCAGTATCCCTCTCCCGTCCCGAAGAAAACGATCAGAGTCCGGTACTGACAGCCATCAGATGTTCCTCAGCATACATACTCATCACTCTCTTCGTCTGACAGATAGATCTTCCTAACGATGAAGAGCCGCATAGCGTCGGGCACAGTGCGCCAGTATCCCTCTCCCGTCCAGAAGAAAACGACCAGAGTCCGGTACTGACAGCCATCAGATGTTCCTCAGTATACATACTCATCACTCTCTTCGTATAACAGATAGATCTTCCTAACGATGAAGAGCCGCATAGCGTCAGGCACAGTGCGCCAGCATCCATTCTCCATCCAGATGAGAGTGACACCGAGTCTTTGAAATCGTCAACCGCGTCTGATGAGGTGGACTCCATCCTTCCGGACCTCTCCCTCGGCTCTGGTAAATCCCGACGCGTATTCGAACAACGGCTACGTGAACTGGTACGCATGTTCATCCATCGTCGACGTACAATCTTCGAGCCTTTTCTTGCAGGTTAATCTCGCGACTTCACAAGGGCTTCATGTCCCTCTTGACCTCATTCCTTCATGTTTACCTTTGGACATACGAGACACTCCATTGACTGGACTGGAAAGGATATTGGATGTTGATTGGAACTCGATGTCAGTGCGTCTTTGTACGATTACCTGATCCACTTGATCCGTCTGGTATCGGGAAAAAGCCTGGCGCTGACCCTCCGCTGCAGGCATGTTTCCCGAGTTGACCCCTCGACGTCAGTCTTTCGTTCCACGTCTATTGGGGACCCCAATGAGGGCCGCAAGAACGATTCAATCAAACGAAGAATGGTCGTGATGCTCCGTGAGTCATTTGAAATATGTGTTCAATCAGTCGACCGTATTATATGTATACAGGTGTTTTCCGTCGCGGGAGTGATTTATGATCTCGTTCTATGCGAGTTCGTGATGTATGTAATATCTCTGGCTGTTGCGTCGAGCTCGGACAGACTCCACGAGATCCTTGACGGACGTTGGAAGTAGCGAGGTTCAGTGTGTGAATGTAGTACTATATGTAGTAACTTATTAGCGGTCGAACGGTTGACCAGAACTGCATCCTGCATCCCTACATCTTTTAATTCTTTGCCTCCGCAACTGCCACGACGTTTCGTTGATGATGATGATTCATTGCAAGATTTTGCAAGATTTTGCTTACAAGAAGTAACAGTTGACTCAAACATTGGTCAGATGTGTCATGTATCGGGATATCCCTGAGGGATGTCAAAGGACTACAGGTGCGTTCTTTTTTCCTGAATATGTGATGCACTTGCCCTTTCGTCGATGTGCGTGCCAGATGGGCGTATGGAGACGCATCTTTGCGCTATGATTCAGGATGAGTTCCAGTCTCACCGCTCGCCTTCACTTGCGACGCCTCGATTTCGGTCTAGTGGGCCCTTTCGTTGACTGGATTCCAATTTGACAGGGTTCCATCAACCGTACCCTATATTGTTGAATGCGCTGTCTCGGTGTGGCGACGGGGTCTTCCCATGTCACTGTGTCTCACGAGCACGAGGTCCGACCCAACACTCTTTCAAAGAGCCTCACTCACTAACGACAACCGTCAGATTCTCGAGCCTCAACGAGCCTACAAGGTGACGCGGCTGCTTTCTTCACGGCGAACTCAAGTCACCAAGGCGTTGATAGCCTCCGTCCGCCTCGCCTCGCACCTTCTCGCGTTGGCCCGGCTGGAAATCTCTTGCACGGCGAGACATTTGGAAGGATCAAAGACGACCGCAAACGTTGATAGCTACTCAATGAACTACTGTAATTTCAATCCCAGCCTCGTTCGTGCCCATGGTCCTTCCTCACATCCCATTCCCGTATCTCGCCTTCCTGCATTGTGCTGAGGACCGGGGTTGGAATGCACGGTACGGTGATTCGTCGGTGAATAAGACTGTCTGAATCGAATTTGGGTTCACGAGGTCGGTGGTTAGCAAGATTCTGGAAGAACACATACCGCCCCACCGAAGAGTTCATTAGCGGTTTACAAATCGATCGACATCGCCATCCCACCAAACAAATCTGGAATCATGATCCTACCTCCATCGTAGTGAGAAATAGCGCCAACCGGGTTGGGCGCTACAGCAAGTGCACTGCATTACCTCTGGTATATATAGAGATTTACAACGTGTTCGCCATCCTCCCTCCGCCCGTCTTTTCGCCACGTACTTACCCGATAACTAGCTTTTGACCAAGTGCCAAAACACTGACATGGTATTCGTCCCACCATCACCTGGCCCGTTCTACGCCCGACCACCATCACCTATCCCGTTATCTCGCACACCATCACAACGGTCCGAAATCAGCGGACGTAAGCCACATCAGATCTGGGCGCCAGTCGTCCCATCACCACCTGGCTCGTACTACGTCCCACTACCACCACCTGACATGTTCTATGTTCCACCACCATCACCTGGCCCGTACTACGTCCCACCACTACCACCCGGCCCGTTTTACTCTCCACTACCATCACCTGGTTCATACATCCTACCACCACTACCACCTGGCCCGTTTTACTCTCCACCATCACCTAACCCATACACCCTACCACCACCACTACCACCTGGCCCGTTTTACTCTCCACCACTACCGCCACCACCTATCCCGTACTACATCCCACATACCCCGTCATACGAAACACTATCACAACGGCCCGAAACCAATATACCTGTGCCACATCGGGTAATCTGGGCGCCAGGTGGCGATATCTTGAAGCTCGCGTATCACCCAGACGGACGGCGAGTTGTCTGCTGCTTTGATGACGGAACCATCAGAGTCTGGAATTTGGAAAACGGAGAGCAAGAAGGGGCATCGATGGAACACACAAGCACTTATGTGGGAACTCTTGCTTTGACCGGGGATGGGACAAGAATCATTAGCTGTGACGAGGATGGGAGCATCAGGATGTGGGACATCGAATCGCGAGAGCTAGTCCGAGAATGGACTTACCAGGGCGGTAACCCCGAGCTTGCCATCTCGCCAGATGATCAGCTCATTGCGGTTGGTAGTTGGATGGTGTTTTTCTACACCACGGAGGGGAGACAGCTCGATCATTCCATTACTGTTGGCAAGGTCGTTCGGTCCCTATCATTTTCTCCGAGCGGCGACAAACTCGCGTGTGGCACTCGTTCCGACATTTACGTGTACGATGTCGCCAATGGCACACTCCTCCTTGGTCCATTACAAGGCCACAAAGATAACGTCGATCGTTTGCTATGGTCACATGATGGCGGCAGACTCTTCTCTGCATCGAGGGACAGAACGGTTCGATGTTGGAATCCCGATACAGGAGAGCAAATCGGAGAACCGTGGATCCACAACTACAGTGTACTTTCCCTTTCCCTTTCCCCGGATGGATCGAAGCTGGCGAGCGCGTCCTATGGTGGTGTTCGTTTCTGGGATACGATTTCTGCTTCTCCCATGACACATCATCTCCCACATGTTTACGGCGTCAATGCTGTTTCTTTCTCTCCTTCCGGTGAATTTGTGGCATCAGCAGAATTGCATGGAAAGCTATCTTTGTGGAGGGCACCTTGGTTGGATCCCATCGAGAGTCCGGTATGAGATGCTTATCAGATGTGTCTCAGTATCCATACTCATCGTTCTCTCCACTCCCGCAGGCAAGCAACGGCGACGTCCCGAACTTGCGGTCCATCCTTCCGAACCTTTCTCTCGGCCTTGACGAACGACAGCGCATATTCGAAGTACGACTACGTAAATTGGTATGAATGTTCATCGATTGTCCGCATACAAGTAATAATTGAGCCGCATTTTGTAGCTTAATCTCGCGACTTCAAAAGGGTTTCAGGTCTCTCGTGACGTCTTCCCGCCAAGCTTACCTGTCAGTTCAGCGAACACTCCATTGACTGGAACGGAAAGAATAGCGGATGGCGATTCGAACGCGATGTCGGTATTTGTTCTTAATCAGATATTCGAGTCCAGCCCTGATCTACATCGCTCTTCTACAGTGATACTTCTCCGATCGAACCCTCGACGTCGGTCCCTGGTTCAAATTCCAATGGGGTCACGAAAGAGACCCGCAAGGTCGACAAAATCAAACGAAACATCTTCGACATGCTTCGTGAGTCACCTTCATACATCTTTCATCGGTCGGCCACTAACGTATGCAGGTGACGTTGTCTTCAAGCGCTCTCGTGGGAAGGATACATGATCATTCGAACTGATTGTAAGCTCTTTAGCATGTACGGCTCTACCAGCACTCAGGTTCTGCAGATGACAGAGCGACAAGGAATCATTCGATGACACGTGTAGCGAGTAGATATGAGACACCATTACATACGAGCCGATTCAGCACACATCCCCTCAACTCCAATTATGCGACAGGTTTAGAAATCGACTGACATCGCCATCCCACCAAACAAATCTGTAATCATGATCCTGCCTCCATCGTAATACTGAGACACAGCATCGTCAGGATTGGGCGCTCAAGGAAGCGCACTGCATTGCCTCATGCTGGCGGTGTATATATAGAGGTTCACAGGTGTTTGCCGTCCTCCCTCCGCCCGTCTTTTCGCCACGCGCCCGATACCTAGCTTGTGACCAATTGCCACGGCACCATCATGTCAAGCGTCACACCATCACAACGGTCTGAAGCCAAGCGACCTGACCCACATCGGGTAATCTCGGCGCCAAATAGCGATATCCGGATGCTCGCATATCATCCTGACGGACGACGAGTTGTCTCCCGCTCTGGTGAAGGAACCATCAGAGTCTGGAATTTGGAAAACGGACAACAAGAAGGGACATCGATGGAGCACAGCAGCGGTTCCGTGGGAAATCTTGCTGTGACACGGGATGGCACGAGAATTATCAGCTGTGACGAGAATGGCATCAAAGTGTGGGATATCGAATCGCAGGAGATTATCCAAGAGTGGACTCACCGGGAGGGTTCCTCCAAGTTCCCCATCTTTTCGAATGGACTCGTTGCGGCTAGCCATCGTTCTAGCGTGTTTATTTACACCATAGAAGGGAGACAGGTCTATCTTTCCATCAAGGTCGGCAAGTTCGTTTGGTCCATGTCATTTTCTCCAAGTGGCGACAAACTCGCTTGTGGCACTCGTTCCGACATTTACGTGTACGACGTTGTCAATGGCACACTCCTCCTTGGTCCGTTACAAGGCCACACAGAGGCTGTCGATTATGTGCTGTGGTCACATGATGGCAGCAGACTCTTCTCTGCTTCCCGGAATGACAACACGATTCGCTGTTGGAATTCCGATACAGGGGAACATATCGGTGAACCGTGGAAACACGGCAACTACTCCCTTTCCATTTCCCTTTCCCCGGACGGATCCAAGCTGGCGAGCACCTCCGGGGGGGATAAAACCATTAGTTTCTGGGATACATTTTCTGGTTCCCCCATCACACAACATCTACAACATGATGGTGGTCACTTTGTCTACGCAGCTTCTTTTTCTCCTTCTGGCGAATATCTGGTATCAGCAGGATGTTGTGGCAAGATATATTTGTGGCGGGTGCCTTGGTTGGAACCCGTTGACAGTCAGGTAATGACACTTGTTCGGTGTATCTCTGTATCCACACTCATCGTTTTCTCTACTCTAGCAGGCAAGCCATGCCGCTAACCTCAACTCCATCCTTCCCGACCTCTCTCTCGCCCCAGATGAGCGCCAACGCATATTCGAACTACGAATGCGTAAATTGGTACGAGTGTCCATACATTGTATGTATATAATCATTATACGTCCCTTGTAGCTCGATCTCGCGACTTCAAAGGGGTTTCATATCTCTCGTGAGGTCTTCCCCTCAAGCTTACCTGTGGGCCCACGAAACGCTCCATCAACTGGAACAGAAAGAGTAACAGACAGTGATTCGAACGCGATGTTTGTACCTCTTCGTATTCAGAGATTCGAGTCTAGTCCTGATCTACATCGTTTTTCCATAGACATGCTTCTCCGATCGAACCCTCGACGTTGGTCTCCGGTTTAGATTCCAATGCGGACGCGAAAGAAACCCATAAGATCGACAAGGCCAAACGAAAATTCGTTGATATACTTCGTGAGTCACTTCGGAAGCGTGTTCAATACTCAGTTGACCACTATGTATGCAGGCGATATCGTCTTCAAAGGCTCTTGTGTGAAGGATACATGATCATTCGATGCGAGCGTAAGGTGTTGAGTATGTACGGCCCCACCATGCTTTCAGAAACTGCAGGTAACAAAGATGGGGCGATCATTCGGTGGCGTGTGTACCGGATAGATACGGGGATGAAATGCACACCATGGACATATCGTTAGCCAATTCAATATAGATCCACTCTACTCCGATTATACGAGATGCAAAGGAGCCAATGGATTTGTTGTAGGCTGGCGGGTGGACAATTGGACGCTGGATGGCCTTGGCGGCCGTGAAGACAATCATAGTCTCCTGTCCGAAGCTGGAATGCGGGTATTTGCCACAAGTTCAGACCTACGAGGAATGGTGGTTGGCAAGGTTTTTGAAGAAGGCACACAAGCGTATCGAGGAGTTGGATCTCACTTAACAGATGAGATGGCGATGCCCGGGCCACCAAACGGAAAATGTAGCTTGGCTGAATCGTACTGAAGATGACAGCACTGTATCGTTGGATTGTAGCTGACATGTTCAGCCTTTTCCCTTGAGTCAGTCTCTCTCAGGCTGCCAGGCACGTTGCAACCATATACCGTGACAGCATGATGTCAAACGAATGGTTCGAAAAGCTACATGGTCCTCAGCCAGAGCGAGTAATCTGTGGGAGTGCGCCGTACTGTATCCGGACACTCGCGCGGTATCTCCCGGGCCCTGAAGGACAACGAGTTGTCACCGGCATGACGAAACTGTGAGGTCTGGAATTTGGAAAACAGGGAGGGAGAAGGGCTCCGGATGGAGCACGAGCACCCAGTACACAATCTCGCCATGATCCAGGGCACGAAGATCGTTAGCGGTGAACTTGATGACGGGAGAATCAACTTTGGGGCTTTGACGAGGTTGACGGAGAACGTCCAGCAGCATTGTCCGATCAATGGCGTGACGCGTCCGCCCTTCTTCAAGTGTATCCTCCGTCAGCGCTTGAAGAGGAGGACTCCGCCATTTCTCTAACTTCACCAAGGCTGATACTCCGATGTGACTGCGTCGTTCATTGGTTACATACTGGCTTCATAGTATAACCTGAGTACTGCGTTCTTGAATTCGTTGAAAACAGGCTCAAACATGTTTATGTTTGTTGATACTTCATTACATCGTCGGCTAGACTACGAGAGAAGTTGCACGTCATCCTTGGACATCCTCAAAAAAAGCTACACACTCGATACAAGCACCATCATGTCAAGCGTCACAGAGTCTGACTCGGAGATAGTAAGCCTCAGTTATGCGCTAGCTCAGCCGATTGTCCAGGACTGGTCTTGGACAGTCCTGACCACATTCGATGCACAAACTGAGTCATCTGATTCGTCACAACAGTCTGATACTAGCGAGGAACCTGAGCCACATCAGGTAATATTAGTGCTAGATGACGAAATCTCGAAGCTCGCATATCACCCTGGTGGACGACGAGTCGTCTCCCGCTCTGACGACGGAACCATCAGAGTGTGGAATTTGGAGAACGAAGAGCAAGAAGGGACATCAATGAAGCACGAGGCCCTCTTCGTGGACAATCTTGCTGTGACACGGGATGGAACGAGGATCATCAGTAGTGACGAGAATGGGTGCATTAGAGTGTGGGACGTCGAATCGCAGGAGATTGTCCAAGAATGGACTCACCCGGAGAGTTTCTCTGAGATTGCCATCTCGCCGGATGATCAGCTCATTGCGGTTGGTAGTTGGATGGTGTTTATTTACACCATGGAGGGGACACAGGTCAACAATTCCATCAAGGTCGGCAAGACTATTTGGTGTATCTCTTTCTCCCGACAGCAAGAAACTTGCTTGTGCCACTCGTCCCGACGTTTACGTGTACGACGTCGACAGTGGCACACTCATCCTTAAGCTTGGTCCATTACAAGGCCACGAACATTGTGTCCGTTGCGTGCTGTGGTCATGCGATGGCAGCAGACTCTTTTCTGGCTCGGACGATGAAACGATTCGCTGTTGGAACACCGACACAGGAGAACAAATCGGACGACCGTGGACAGGTCACACCAACTGGATATCATCCCTCTCCCTTTCACCAGATGGATCAATCCTTGCGAGCTCGTCGTTGGATGAAACTGTTCGTTTCTGGGATTCAACCTCTGGTCATGGCATCGGACAGGATCTGCAACATGACGACGACGTCAACGCCGTTTGCTTTTCTCCTTCCGGTGAATTCGTGGCATCAGCAACAGGCGATGGAATGATCTATTTGTGGCCGGTACCTAGGTTGGATCCTGTCGAGAGTCCGGTAATGACGCTTGTTAGATGTTCCTCAGTATTCACACTTATCGCTCTCTCCACTCTCGCAGGCCGGCCATGCTACTAACCTCAACTCCATCCTTCCGGACCTCTCTCTCGCCCTTGATGAACGCCAGCGCATATTCGAAGTACGACTACGTAAATTGGTATGAATGTTCATCTATTGTGCATATAATCATTAATCCGTCTCTTGCAGCTTGATCTCGCGACTTCAAAAGGGTTTCATGTCTCTCGTGACCTCTTCCCCCCAAGCTTACCTGTGGGCGCACGGAGCGCTCCATTGAGTGGCATAGAAAGAATAGCGGATGGCAATTCGAACGCGATGTCAGGATATCTTCATAATCACAAATTCGAGTCAAGTCCTGATCTACATCACTTTTCCACAGGGATGCTTCTCCGATGGAACCGTCGACGTCTACTATCTCCCGTTCAAAGTCCGATGGGGACCCTAAAGAGACCCACAAGGTCGACAAAGCCAAACGAAAACTCGTCGATATGCTTCGTGAGTCACTTGGGAAACGTGTTCAATGTTCAGCCGATCACTAATGTATGCAGGTGACATCGTTCATAAGGGGTCCCGTGGGAAGGATACATGATCATTCGATGTGAGGGTCATGTCTGAGCATGTACAGCTCTACTACGCTCTCAGGATCCGCAGATAACATGCATCGTTGGCTGTCGCGTCGTCCAGACCCCGTGAGCAATCATTCAGCGGCATCTGTGACGAATAGATATGGATGAAATACAGATCTGGACATACTGTTAGTCAATTCAGCACAAGTCCTATGCGATTTCGTTCTGACTGATCGGTGAGCGAGCAACGATCTCCTGGAGACTCCAGTGGATGTATTTTTTGCAAATACAACTCCGAAACGGTGATTAGACCGCTGTGAGTGGAGCGTTGAACATACCGAACGGTTAGAGGAATCACTGGCAAAGCCGTGAACTATAATCGAACGTGGATGCAGATACATTAGAATCATGTGGATGGAGCGACTGCCAGACGTAGCGCATCGAACTTGAAACGGATCACGGCAAATCAGGGCGCATGTATCATCTAGTAGCATGCGTCGAGTTCTCCAACTTGGGTGGTCCCTTATGACTCGGGATGTTCTCTGCTGTGGTCAATCTGGACCCGCACGTGTACGCATAGCCAGGGAACTGTGAATAAAAGAGAACGAGCGAACTGATGGTGGAGGGATGAGCCATCCTGCGTGGTCCTTCTACACAAGTTGGAATTATCCAGGCGCCAAAATACTCACATTTCAGAGAGAACATGGTATCCTTTCACCCAACTGGAGCCAGTCACTGACATCTCGTTCCAGAGTCCCGCCGTCGAGGGACTCATCTCGGCCACTAGCACATAATCCAACTTGGGGGCTGGGACTGTACATCAAGTCTCCCGTGCGTGTCCGAGTCGGCAGAAACGCCGATGCAGAGTCGGGCGGCTCGCGTGCACGTGAGCCTGTTGTCAGGCTAGCCTTATCTCTGTGCAGGGGCTCTGAGTCGTTGGTACTGTGGTTGGTACGTGTGTCAACTACGTGTCTAGATAGAGACTCGGAGGCGGAGCTCTGAAGGGCTGGTTCCGGTTAGGCTTTAGGTAGGGTGTATGACGAATTGAACCTCACTCAGAACAGGAATCAACATATCTGCAATGGCACTCTCGGAGGAGGCTGTCGACACGTCCAGGAATCAGCCAGAAAACACCATGTGCTGGCGGCGGGTTGAATTCCAGCTCAAATTCAAAACTTGAACATCACAGCCACTCTCCCGCCTTCTCACCCTTGACCACCACGACCACGTTCAAGGTCATCTCGCCCAGCGTTTCATCCCATACCTTCACCATTTGTTCTATTCTTTAGAGTATATCCGCTCGGGCCCACCACAATCCTCCCCAATGAAATACTGCGATGGACGTTTAATCATGTCTTCATTGGGACCATCCGATCAAGCCCTCCTCGCTCGCTTCCATGTCAATCTCACGTCTGTGGGCCTCGCTGTGGACTGTACCAAATGTGGGGGGAGTGCAATGCTCTCTATCTGCAAGAGCGATCGCAATGGAAACGCAGGCAAGCCAGTCGCCAAGGTGCGCGCTGACAACAGGTGATATGCACTCTCGATGCTTACACGAAGCAACAGCATCCACAGTGCAGCTTCTACCGCTTCTTCCCTCTCCTAACCACCTCTATGGCCATCATGGCTCTGATACCTGCCGGGTCGAACCATGTCCAGAGTTCAGTGCTTCCACTGAGCCTGCCGATATTCCTTGCTGCTCCAGCGAGTTCCTCACACCAAAACCCCAAGCTGGCTCGCACCAAAGGGGATCCTTGTACATATATGTCGTGTCGCCATCCCCAAGACTTGCACTGTGCACGTGCCAAGTGTCAGATCCATTGCCTTGAGGAGGGCGGGTGCCCTTTTCTTCACGTTTCGCTCGCTGATGAACCAGAGATTGAGATCACCCCAGAGCTGTCCATGCCTACGAGCTTTGAAGTTCCCCTGCAAGCTGAAGAGTCACTGCAACAGGTTCATGCAGGCAAAAATGGTCCTCGGCCGCATTCGGCGATCCCAGCACATAATGACGCTATTCGGAGGCTCGCGTATCTCCCTGACGGACGACGTGTTGTCACCGGATCTGATGACGGAACTGTGAGGGTCTGGAATTTGGAAAGCGGGAAGCAAGAAGGGACATCGATGGAGCACGAGAACAAAGTGGACAGTCTTGCTGTTACACGGGATGGCACCAAGATCGTCAGTAGTGACGAGGATGGGAGCATCAAAATGTGGAACGTCGAATCGCACGAACTTGTTCAGAACTGGAAAGCTCATTCGACGATCTCTCATGCGCTTGCTATCTCTCCAGATGATCGACTCGTTGCGGTTTGTAACTGGACTCTGGGTATTTACAGTATGGCTGGGAGGCAGGTAAACCGTGCCATCGAGGTCGGCGGGCTCATTCTGTCCGTCGCATTTTCTCCCGACGGAAACAAACTTGCATGTGGCACTCTTTGCGACATCCGCATCTATGAAGTCAGCAGTGGCGCACTCATGTTTGGTCCATTAAATGGCCACAAAGACATGATTTGGTGTGTGTTGTGGTCACCCGATGGAAGCAGGCTTTTTTCTGCCTCGCAGGACAAAACAATTCGTTGTTGGGATTCCGAAATAGGGAGACCAATCGAATATCCATGGACCGGTCACACAGATAAGATATATTTCCTCTCCCTTTCTCCGGACGGATCTATCCTTGCGAGCGCGTCCGAAGATCGAACCATTCGATTCTGGGATGCAGCCACTGGGAATCCAATCCGAGTTGGACGACATCTAGATCGTGTTGACGCTGTAACCGCGGTTTGTTTCTCTCCTTCTGGTGAATTTGTAGCGTCAGCAGGACGGCAGGGAATGATATACTTGTGGCGGGTACCTTGGTTACATTCTATCGAAAATCAGGTAACTACACTCTTGATGTGTATTCTGGCACTGGTACTTATCACCCCCCCGCCGTTGCAGGCGATTCAAACGGCTCCTGGCGTAAGTCGCTCCCAGCTTTGCACATGTTCCTCTAATCGTGTGCCTTAGCCCTCTCTCCCGCCCCGGGCTGGCAATAAACATATACTGTCGGATCCTGACTCTTCACATGCGAGTATTCCGATTTTTCTGCACGGGTCCGTCCGTTTGATTGCTCGTGGTTTTCTATAGCTATCTGCGCCACCTAATTTGTGCTCCATGTCTTCGCCAGCAGTGGAGCGAGCGAGTCAGACGTCCAGACTCATTGACAAGTGTGTCTCTTTTCTAGGCGCATCTAATCTCATTTTTTTGGTTCAAATACAAAACTTTAGAACTGAATATCCGCTGCCGCCTGATCTCACACCCCACGTGGTCAGAATGGAAAATCAATATTCGGCTGGAGGAAGTTTTGGTGATGTTTATAAATGCTGGTACATTGGCGGTTTGGCGCCAAAGGAGGTTGGCTGGGTACCACTCATTGTTTCCCACCATTTACCTTTCCCTCAGGTTGCGGTAAAGGCTTTCCGATTCAAGTTTACAATGGAAGGTGATGCAGACGAGAGATCTCTCAAGGTGACTACATCTGCCACGATCGAAATTTGGTCTGAAATGCTCTCCAGATGCTCCGTCGAGAGCTCGGAATTTGGAAGAGACTGGACCATATCAATATCGTTCCATTCTTGGGTATTGCGTATGGGTTTGGAATGTGTGGCTCCATGTCGCTGGTGTCATTGTGGATGCCCAATGAGACACTTCACAACTTTCTAGCGAAGCATGATGGCAGTCTAGGTGTCGAACACCGACTCCTGTTTGTGCGTCTACTCAACTGCTTTCTCATCTTCTAAACCAACACGACACGATAGCTGCTGGATATTGCCAATGGGTTACACTACTGTGAGACACCTTCATTGATTTCCAAGTTTACGCTTACCAAAATGATACACCACAGTACACTCTTATCCAATCGTCCACGGTGACCTGAATTGCGTGCGTCAAAGTGGAAACCCCAGACTTAATTCCGGCTAACGTAAGACAGAACAATGTGCTTCTAGATGCAGATTACACCGCGCGCTTAACCGATTTCGGATACGCCTCCATGGTGGGGAATATCCCCGAAGCATCGGCCTATCTCCAAAGATCCACCGCACGACCGGGAGCCTTGCGCTGGATGGCACCAGAGCAAATTGAATCAGAAGAGTCGTTCAACCGGACACCCAAGAGTGATATATACTCTTTTGGTTGCGTCGCCCTCCAGGGAGGTTTGTTGGACACAAATACGAGATCTATGCTGATATTCTTGCAGGTGTTGTCTGGCAAACAACCATGGTCGGAAGTTCGGGAAGACGCTGCCGTCGTTTTACGGCTGGCGAAGGGCTACAAGCCAGGCCGACCAGCATATCGAGCCATCAATGACTCGTACTGGAATTTAATTCAATATTGCTGGTCGCCCGTTGAGCAGCGACTTACTGCGGAGCTGATAATCGCTGCCTTCCAATGGTTCCTGAACTATTGCCCACAGTCTCCGCCTCTTCGAAACTTGCTCGTGTCGCAATCAACTCACGCTGATTTTTTTGTGGACGTGTCATCGTCATCTCTCACCCAAGTGACTACGGAGGACTCGACGAGGAGTGTCGACATTCTTGACAATGAAAATCAGATAATGCATTATGATGAGGACCCGAATCATAATCCCCCAGCACGGCCATATCATGCTCTCTCTCAAAGGTGAGTGCCGTGATACCCTGTGGTTACTAGTGGTGTTGAACACTCAGTAGCCTCGCTGCGCCATTTCACGCCTTCAACCCGAGCAGCAGTTCGAGTAACTTTCCACCATACCCTGCGTTCTCCTTACCGGAAGGTAATCGATTTTAATCACCATGCTGCTGTCCGTTCACTGGCGATGACTTTAGCAGCGTCGTATTCCGAGTTCCCTCCGTACACTTACGTGGGAGGGTTGTATGCGGATCATCCCCAATAGAGGAAACGGCGCGCGTATGGTGCACAGGATGCGACAAGGAATGATAGTTCTGGGTCAAGAGGAACCTGCTTTTGACATGTACTTATTAGATGATGATGCTTCCACTTTGCGTTGTGATCATGATTCCTTTTCCCTGCCGCATCCACCTTAATTTTTTTTGTGGCTTGATGTCAGTGTTTCAGGCAGTGTAAGTACACACAGAAACCAATGCATATATCGAAGCATTCTGAGATCTATACCGAGCGCCCTTCGCTCACGTTCCATGCCGCACCTTGTCGATTGACGACAGATGCCTCCGTCATGAACGTAGAACCATGATAGTGAATGGATGAAGCCGACGAGCACGGTGTGTACCATGGGCAACAAACAGGATAGGTACAGTACAAATACCCTGTGAGCGACGTCAGATTTCCCTTGTTCAGTGATCAGAAGTACCTACCCTACTAGTGTGCACGACCGCGGCTGTGATCTTACCAAGGTAAGGTACACGAGTCCAGGCAATCCGCATAAAATCTTGAGCCCTGCAAAAATCGGAAAACCGAGGCACCAACTTGAAATACATTCGGTGGGAAAGTCTCGCCTGCGCCCTGGCTTGTCTTTCAACACCCCGATCAATTTAAGCTGCGAAGACTCGGAGCATCGGCATCTGGATAACTTCGATGAAGGAAATACTCACTGCCTGCAACGCCGCGGGCCCGGGATCCCCGGCTAACCACGGTACCTGGTCCAAAACGCCTCAGAGCTCAGCTCCAATACCGAGGGATCCACCATCTCGAACTCACCCGCGACTCTCGTACCTACCCGGGGCCTCTCGCCTGCATTCTGAGGCGGCAACGAAACAAGATGGTAAACGCGAACGAGCGAGATCGGAACCTGTAGTATCTGCCATCACAGATCAACTTGAATCCTCGGCTGACAAAGGCGTAAACTGGGCAGGGACAATGCGGGGCTCCGAAGAGCAAGTGAGGGTTGGCTGCACGTCGAGATGGTGTTCGAGCATAGTAGAAGGGCCGTCAACGATGACACAGATGCGATCATGGGCGTCAAGATCGAAGAGAGTGCCCCCCGGTTGGGAAGGTCTCTGGTCACGGAATGTATGCATCGCAGGTTGAGTTCGACGAGGATGTCTGTAGAAGGCATCGGGACCGACGTCGGTGTGCACAAGTACACCCATAGCAGCGCATGATGATCTTTGCCGAGTTGACCCGGGGATTTTTGACACCGATCCGTGTCTGTCATCCGTCCGTGGAGTTGGAGAACGCGGGCAACTTACGGGTGTACTTGATGAAACTGACTGGGCATTCTTAGCGTGCGCAACATAAAAGTCGGAATTACCCTATGGGCTTCATATAATGCATTACCGGAAGACGTAGAAAAACGCCTGGGGGATGGATACACGCACCTTCCATGAGGAGCCACTGACAGGCTCTGCGTCCGCCCTTTGCCGTCGAGTATCTATCGTCACTGACACCGTCCGCCGTCCGTGAGTCGAGAGCTTGCGTTTCGTTGAGGGACATGGAATTGGGGATGCATGGTGAGGTTTGCTCGCCGTATTGGTGGCGCCACGTCGGAGATCGCCTTGTCGTTTATTGAACTCTAACATGACATCTACCAAGCACTTCAAGCACTCTCCCTGCAGACCGTCCCAGTCGCAGATAACTCGTTATAGATCCTTTTGAAGGACGCATACAGTTCCTAGGTTTCCTCCCAAAGCTCAACGTGAGTATTTCCTTTTCGCCCAACTTTTACCTCTCCAACGCTGACCGACCGACCTTTTCTTCCCTACTCGCTACTGTCCTACAACGTGTCATTGGCGGTCTTTGCAGGACGCAACACTTAGTCTAAAAATTGGACTGGCGGGATATGCGCTCATCGAAGTACTTTTCGAGATGTGGTGAGGGCCTGTGGGGGTGTATCATCGAGGTACGTCAAAAGGTACTTTTTTCTTCCCTACGTGATGAACTTGGGCTTCTATTGATGGTACAGTCGTACCACGCCGGACGTGGGGACAACGCGCCCTTTGGTCTCACCCGCAATGCCCATCCAACGAGCCATTGCATTGACTGGATCCTCGAGTTGTCCTTGCTTGTAAAAAGCACCTCAACCGCCACCTGCCAAGTCGCCTTCCTACCTCTTTGCCTTTTTACGCCGACTATGTTTCCCATGACCTCCGCCAGATCGTTCAACGTGTAGTCTCGGTCCGAGCACGATAATCTGACGAGCACGAAACCGGTATGGCTTACTATTCTTTTTGGAAACTCGCACACTCACTGTGACAAGGTTCAGATCCTTGAGAACTGGCGTACAGAACGGACCAATGAGCCCCAACGGGCCGATGAAGTTTGTGCTCTCTTTCCGGAAAACCGAAACCCAAGCCACTGAGACATCGGTGGTCTCTGTGTCCGCCCCTACCTTATCCCCCTCCCTCGCAGCACTGTAAATGGAACTCATCGCTAGCGCGACGAAATATTCAAGGAAGACCATGAACGACATTAAAGACTTCATGGCAGCAAGTTCGAGCGCAGCCTCGAATCCTGTCTCGTGGTGATCCCTCGCATCATTCCTAACCTCCTTCACGGCGCTTGACCAGGTTCGTGTTCAGGCTCTGCAGTGTATATTACTTATGCACTTCGCCACGTTTCTCCACTGAGCCTAAAACGCCAAAATGGCCTTGAATATCGAATCTTAGAGCGCTGGTCCACCAGATGAAAGACGTACTTAGTCGTGCCTGGGCTGTATTGCACTGTGCATGTCTCGGAACTTAAAACAAGGTTACTGCCTCGTGGATTATAAGACGCTGTATGTAGTATGTAGTTTGGCAACGTGTTCGACTCGTTCCCTCCCTTTAGCTTTTCGCCACGTATCTTTGCAGACACGCTGACTCGAAAGCGAGCTGCAACCATCATGCCAGCCGTCACACCACCTCGACCTGATGACGGAGGTACTCCACCGCAGTTGGTAATCTTGGCGCATGATGGTATTATCAGGGCGCTCGCATATCTCCCTGACGGACGACGCATTGTCACCGGCTCTGTAGAGGGAACAGTGAAGGTCTGGAATTTGGAAAACGGAGAGCAAGAAGGGACGCCGATGGAGCACGATCAAGAAGTGATCAGTGTTGCTGTGACCCGGGATGGGACCAAGATCATTAGCACTGACGCAGATCCGGATATCGATGAATATTGGGGCATCAGAATGTGGGACGTCGAATCGCATGAGCTTGTCCGAGAATGGACTCGCGACTCGGAGGGGAACTGCCCCAACGTTGCCATTTCCCCAGATGATCGACTCATTGCGGTTGGTCAATGGGATGTCGGTATTTACACTATGCAAGGGAGGCTAGTCAACGACATCAAGGTCGACAAAGAAGTGTGGTCCATGTCTTTCTCTCCTGACGGCAAGGAACTCGCATGTGGATGTGGCCACTGGGATAACATCCACGTCTATGACGTCTACACTGGTGCACTCGTCCTCGGTCCGTTACGGGGCCACAGAAATTATGTCAATTGTGTGCTGTGGTCACGCGATGGTAGCAGACTTTTTTCTGCCTCGGACGACAAAACAATTCGCTGCTGGAACACCGACACAGGAGAAGAAATTGGTCAACCATGGACGGATCAAACAGACGGCATATACTCCATCTCCCTTTCACCAGATGGATCAATTCTCGCTAGCGCGTCCAGAGATAAAACTGTTCGCTTCTGGAATGCGACTTCTGGCCATCCCATCGTACAATATCTACAACACGATGAACCTCTTGACGCTGTTTGTTTCTCTCCCTCCGGTGAATGCGTGGTATCAGCAGGTTGCGATCCAAAGATACATTTGTGGCGGGTACCTTGGTTGGATTCCGTCGAGCGCCAGGTAATGACGCTCGTCATGTCCCTCAGTTTTTGTACTCATCGCTCCCTTCACTATCACAGACAGGCCATGCCACTGGCCTCGTCATGGCATGCGACACCATGCACTGTGCGCAACCTCCCTTCTTCCACGCACCTCCGCCGTCCCGTGACTGTATACACTTTCCCACTACCGAGCAAGTGTCGGGTCGCGATCTTGGTGTGAGCACCTCCAGGTCATAACGTTCCACTCAGTTACCCACACCTCTTTCAAGCTATATCATACAGATCAACGCATCACATCCTCCGCGGTTCTCGATTTATACCCAACCGCTGCCATACGACACTCAAAATCAACCTCTTTTGGAACGTCAACCGTATCTTATGAAGCGGACGTGGAGTACATCCTCCCACACCCCTCCCTCGGCATTGATGAGCGCCAACGCATATTCGAACTACAGCTACGTAAAATGGTACGAATGTCAGACCAATGCCCCGTATTTCCACCAAGCACTGGCAACCTCTTACAGCTTGATCTCGCAACTTCAACGGGGCTTCGTGTCCCTGGTGACCTCATCCCTTCCAAGTCAAGCTTACCTGTTGGCATACAGAACACTCCGTGGACTGGACTGGCAAGCATAGCGAATGGTGATTGCAACTCCATGTCAGTGGCTTTCATGATTACTGAATCGGCCTAATCCACTCTGTGACAGGCATGCGTCACAGATTGAGTCCCATTCCACATCCAATGGGGACCCTAAAAAGATCCGCAAGATCGATGAGATCAAAAAGAAACTTGTTGAGATGCTTCGTGGGTTATTTTATCATATGAAAGACGCGTCTAATCAGTGACGACCATCCATGCAGGTGAAATTGGCTTCAAGTTGTCCAATGGTCGGCTCCCGTGGTCCACTCTCGAAAGAGACCTACGAAAGAAGGGATACGTGATCGCCAATTGGCCTCACGGTGTTGACCGCGATAGAGATAAAGGCGTATCTGGCCTGAGTGCAGGGGACGCGGACAAGCTCCACGGTGCACTTTTTGTTGACGATTGTCAGATTCAGTTCGTTCGATGCAAGGGTAAGTTGTCGAGCATATACGGTACTACCAATTTCTCAACCGTGTCCCCTATCAGAATACGCAAGTGACAACGATGGGGTCACTTCACTGGCTGTTGCGTCGTCGAGCTCGGGCGGACCCCGTGAGATCAATCATTCCAGCACAGGGAGGGCGCTACCGAGGTTCAGAGTGACTACAGCAGAAGAGTATCCCAACAAGAGGCGGCGTGTGTAGGCGTGCATTTCACCGAAAGATACAATATCCATGGGTATACCGCTCGCCAGTTCAGTAGTACATGTCCGCTCTGCCATATGATGTAAAACACTCTTCATTCTCACGCTTCTCAATCGTCGTTGCTTGAAAATGCACGCGCCCGCCAAGTCATCTTCGTATGTCCTCCAGTTTGTACTATGCGCTTGCCCCTGCTCTCGCACGGTGGATGGATCAAAAAGGACGGAGAACGAGATAAACAACCTGGGTTACTACGGTGGGTTCAAGCGCAGCCTCGGATCCTACCTCGAGCCAATCCTTATCTCATGCTTCCCTGCTGCAGCCTGCAGGCTCGGGAGTCGGGACTGGGGTTGAATATGGTTGTCAGAATCCGAAAAGCTGTCAATGTGTTTGAAATGCCGAAAGACATGACAGTCGGCAAGGTTCTACGCACTGAGGAGGTAATTAGCAGTTTTGCAAATTGAATGACATTGCGATCCCACCACTGGCATGAAAGTTTGTAGTCATGATCTTGCCTGGCTGAAGGCGATGAAGGCACTGCATTACCTCATGTTTACCACGATATGTTCACAATGTTTTCGCCGCACACTCGACACATAGCTTGTGACCAACTGCCAAAGCACCATCATGTCAAGCATTGCATCATCACAACGGTCTAATAGAGATCCACCTCAGCCACAGCGGGTAATCCTGGTGCCTGATGGCAATGTCTGGATGCTCGCGTATCACCCTGACGGACGACGAGTTGTCTCCCGCTCTGATGACGGAACCATCAGAGTGTGGAATTTGGACAACGGAGAGCAAGAAGGGTCATCGATGAAGTACGAAAGTTTCGTTGTGGACAATCTTGCTGTGACTTCGGATGGCACGAGGATCGTCGGCAGTGACGAGACTGGGAGCATCAAAATATGGGATGTCGAATCGCACGAGATTGTTCAAGAATGGACTCACCAGGGGAGCTACCCCGAGCTTTCCATCTCACCGGATGATCAGCTCATTGCGGTTGGTAATTGGGTGGTGACTATTTACACCATGGAAGGGCGACAGGTCAACCATTCCATCCAGGTCGGAACGACTGTTTTCTCTATGGGATTTTCTCCAAGAGGCGACAAGCTCGCGTGTGGCACTCGTTACGAAGTCTACGTGTACGACGTCAACAGTGGCACACTCATCCTTGTGTTACAGGGCCACCAAGATCGTGTCCATCGTGTGCTGTGGTCACGTGATGGAAGTAGGCTCTTCTCAGCATCGAACGACAAGACGATCTGCTGTTGGGATTCCGATACAGGAGAACAAATCGGACGACCATGGACAGGTCACACTGATCGTGTATGCTACATCTCCCTTTCCCCGGATGGATCGAAGCTGGCGAGCGCGTCCAATGATCGAACTGTTCGTTTCTGGGATACAATTTCGGGTCAACTCATCCCACAACATCTAGAGCATCGTTACGGCGTCAACGCAGCTTGCTTTTCTCCTTCTGGCGAATTCGTGGCATCCGCAACAGGCAATGGAAGGATACATTTGTGGCGGGTACCTTGGTTGGACGCCGTCGAGAGTCAGGTAATCACGCTTATCACTGTGATATTATCAGGCTTGCATCAGAATTCACACTTATCGCACTCTCCCCTCTCACAGGCAAGCACCGCCCCTAACATCATCATGCCGGACTTGCAGTCCATCCTTCCGGATCTCTCTCTCACCCTTGATGAACGCCAGCGCATGTTCGAACTACGACTACGTAAATTGGTGAGTTTTCGTTTATTGACAGCATACAATCATTAAACATTCTTTTGCAGCTTGATCTCGCGAGTTCAAAAGGGTTTTATATCTCCCGTGACCTCTTCCCCCCGAGCTTACCTATGGGCACACGGAACATTCCATTAACTGGCATAGAAAGAATAGCGGATGGCGATTCGGATGCGATGTCATTTTTTTTTCTTAATCAGAGATTCGAGTCCAGTACTGATCAACATTTGCTCTTCTACAGGAGTGCTTCTCCGATGGAACCCTCGACATCGGTCTTGCATTCAAAATCCAATGGAAACGCTAAAGAGACTCGCAAGGTCGATAAAAATGAACGAAAATTCGTTGATATGCTTCGTGAGTCACTTGGGAAACGTGTTCACTGTTCAGTCGACCTCAATGTATGCAGGTGATATTTTCTTCAGGAGCGCCCGTGGATGGATACATGATTATTCGATGTGGTAAGCCCTTGACCATGTACGGCTCTACCATGCTCATAATTTGTAGGTAACAATGCTGGTGTCGCACCGCTGGCTGCTGCGCGGGATCAGATAGACCCAGCGAGAAGCAATCATTCGACAGCGGGTGATCAGCAAAGGTGCAAAGTTATTACAACAGAAGCGCATAGTGCACCCGCGCCCTCACAGGATGCGCTGCTTGCAACGAATTGATGTAGGGGCGGATTGCACGTTTAGCTGATTCAGTCGCGTTGAGTATATTATTGCCCACCAACAACGTCATATGACATCCACGACCTTCTCGGACCTCCATAACTTAGCATGCAATTGTATTCCGACTAACCAGTGAGAACAACCTAGTTGATTATTATAACTCACTGCGGGCAATTACAGCATGAAAAGCTCGAGGCCGGTCAATCATATAGTAGAGTGGAGTGCCAGACACCCACCTTGTCGACATATGACTCTCACCCTGATGCGCATACGGCCGTACACACTCATTTAGGAGGTGGAGAATTGGACCTTCAACGTCATAACGGGTGCCGGATCTCAACACAATCCCTGTGTCGTCGTGTCCGAAGCTGGAATCCGGGCATTTGCCATGGCATGGAAGATATCGTTGTCATCGTCAAGTACTGCCCTCCAGATACAGAGACGCAGGTGGGGTAGAGACCGCAGGACCAATCCAAGCAGACAAAGAGATCCGCTGCGGCGTAGGAACGTGAGAGAGGTTGATGGAGTTCAACGAGGAATGTAATGATGGGGCAGACCTAGGTGTTGGCTTGGATATGCGGGCTACTTTCTTTGCAAGCCATCCGAGGGCTTTGTCGAGGACGCCGGTTTGGGTGGATGGATTCGTCTTCTCTGACGAGACGCATTCCAACGGCCTCTGCGGCATCGCGTGATGGGGTATCAATGTAGCACGGATATGTTTTTGCGAGGAGTTTGAAGACGTCGAGGACCTATGAGAGGGAGAGAGCTGGG
>MU130830.1:76086-91286 GCA_015039435.1 Imleria badia
AGCACGGATATGTTTTTGCGAGGAGTTTGAAGACGTCGAGGACCTATGAGAGGGAGAGAGCTGGGGGGTGTCAGCGCAGGGCGTGTATTGGTGGATGGACATGCCTTGGGTTTGACCCAAGCAAGGTCGTCATGTAGAAAGGTGATACTGCAATCTCGCATACGAGAATGTGGTCATGCCAGGAATTAGTTGGGTTGTCGTCGTCGTGGGCAGCGTCGATCCAGTCTTGGATGTCGTTGTGGGCCAGAGGGAAGAGACCGAGTCGCGCCTTCTTGCTTTTGGTCACCCCCTGCCTCGGTCACCCCATTTTTTTCCACCCTCGTTTCATGCCCTACAACGTTTTACATACTAGACTGCGCGATGGTCTTTGCAGAAAGCACCAGTCGATCCAATCAGTAGCGTATCATTGAGCGAATGTCAAGAGGTGCGTCCATTTTTATTCTCTATTCAAAGTGCCCTGTCTCTTGGTACAGCAGCTTGAGGTTTGCCAGTCTCATCACCTGTCCTTCCTTCCAACGTTTATTCTGGCCAGTTTCATTGTCCTTTT
The DNA here is from genome assembly GCA_015039435.1 of Imleria badia. Lineage (NCBI taxonomy): Eukaryota > Fungi > Basidiomycota > Agaricomycetes > Boletales > Boletaceae > Imleria > Imleria badia. The sequence goes on from MU130830.1 coordinate 76,634, forward strand.
ATTACTTGACTAACGCCGTTACACGGCCGATTTCCTTGGCTCGCTCTAGGCGACTTGTCCATACTTGCAAAAGCACACCCAACCACGCCCGCCGAATCATTTTCGTACGTCCTCTAACTCGCAGCATGCATTATTCACTCCACCTTGTCCAGGCCATTGATACTGCCAGGCACGCTAGCTTGATACGCCTTCAAGTTTCTCACATAGTCGTTTGCTTATCGTATCTGTTGGATCAGATACACAAAACTCACCACGGAAGGTAGGCCAGGGCATGGTTGCGAGAGTCGCAGGTAGGGCGGAGATGGTGGATGATTCGGTGTTTGAGCTGAGCTCGTTTGGGGCAAGGTACTGTGTCATTGTAGGCAGTGAGTATATTCTTGGTCAAAAGTATACTGATACCCTCGCGCTTAAAATCATCGCGGCGATGAAAGGCGAGCCACGAAAAAGGGCAAAGACGAGACTTTAGTGCTAAGTACGTGCTATTGCTTGATGTTTTGGTCTTCTTTAGGGTTTCAGGAACGTTTTTTTAGGGCCAATAACTATAGCGTGTCCCACGATATAAAATGTTTCTCTGCGATTGTGCTTACTTTCGATGGAGACGTTCACAAGATGGAAGTCAGCGCATCTCGGTATATTTTCCCTGCCCTGACGTCCCTCACTACTGGAAATGCCAAGCAAGGGAATCCATCTTATGTCAACGGTGTCCATCGCGACCTCTACAAATTATCAAATGTGTCGTCCCAGTCGGACGACAATATCTTCCTAATTAATGAGCACGAAACAGAACAGTTTCGACTTGCCATTCTCTTTTGACACTCCCGCACTCATTACCAGCGTCAGATCGTCGAAAACTGGCGCATAAAGCGAATCATCGATATAAACGGTTCGATGAGTTGCCCATGGTGCTCTCTTCCCGGAAAACCTACACCATCCGGACGTCAGTGACCGCTGTGTCCTCCCCCACCTCACACTCACCTTGCTTGCACGAGCCCGGCACCGGAAACGACACCCTTCTCGCGCGCGGCGAGATCAAATGGATCGACGTGAATTGTGAACGACCTAAATGACTCTGGGAACGACGGTGAGTTCAAGCGTAGTCTCTGGTCCTATCGCGTGATCATTCCTGCGTTAATCCCATTCCAAATCGCCCTGTGGCAAGCTCGGGACTGGGTTCGGCCACAGGGTCTGTGGGCAGCACCATTTATGCACTCATACGGTCCTCCCTGTAAAAAGCGCAAATGTTAAATATCGAGCGGAAGAATGAGTGGGAGATGACGAGTGATTGGAACGAGGATGGTGTGGAGGAGGTGAGGTGAGGATACTGTGTTACTCACATCCGAGGAGACGGGGAGGGGAAGGGACGGGAACTGGAGGAAGGCGTAGAGAGGGTTGCGGAGGCATTGGCAGGAGGCGAGGGTGGGGGGAGCCGTTGGATCAGTTGTGGGTGGGACGTCATAATTGGCTGCCAGTGTGGACGGCCCTCAGAAAAACCATCGTGTCATGTCCGAAGCCAGATTGTAGCATATACCATGGTATGGCTGATATTGTCGCCATCGTCCTACAAAGGCAGTGGTAGTTGGTAAGATTTTGGAAGACCGTGAAAGGATACAAGCGCACCAAGGAGTCGGATCTCACTCTGGATATATATCGACAGGGCCAACCCGCCAGGCGAAAAATGCAGTGGTGACCTGGCTGGCTGGTACTTCGGATGCGGCAGGGTCTTCTCAGAGTTGGGCGCTAAAATAAGGACACCGCCTCTTGGAGCATAAGCTGTGGTAGCTTGTAATGCTTAGCTTGTTCCCTTCCTTTACTATCGTTTCGTCACGCACCTTTGCCAACACGCCGACTCACGACCTAGCCTGCAACCATGTCAAGCACCATACCACAACAATCTGATAACGATGGTCCTCGGCCACACCTAGTAATCTCTGGGCACGACTGCCACATCTATGCGCTCACGTATCTCCCCGACGGACAACGAGTTGTCACTGGCTCTTTGGACGGAACTGTGAAAGTCTGGAATGTGGGGAATGGAGAGCAAGAAAGGACATCGATGGAGCACAAGGACGAGGTGGAGAGTCTTGTTGTGACTCGGGATGGCACCAAGATCATTAGCGGTGACACGGGTGGGAGGATCAAAGTGTGGGACGTCGAATCGCACGAGCTTGTCCGAGAATGGACTCACAAGGGGAGATGCTTCATGATTGCCGTCTCGCCGGATGATCGACTCATTGCGGTCGGCGATGACGATGTGGGTATTTACACCATGGAAGGGAAACAAGTCAACAACATCAAGGTCACGGTCAACGACTCGGAAGGACTGCGCTCCGTGTCTTTCTCTCCCGACGGCAAGAAACTCGCATGTGGCACTGATGACGACATCTACGTCTATGACGTCGACACTGGCACACTCGTCCTTCGTCCACTGAAGGGCCACAAAGATTCTGTCTTTTCTGTGCTGTGGTCACGCGATGGCAGCAGACTCTTCTCTGAATCGGACGACAAAACGATTCGCTGTTGGAACTCCGACACAGGAGAACAAATCGGACAACCGTGGACGGGTCACACCCACTGGATACGCTCCCTCTCCCTTTCACCAGACGAATCGATCCTTGCGAGCGCGTCCTGGGATGAAACTGTTCGCTTCTGGGATGCAACTTCTGGTCAGCCCGTCGGACAACCTCTACAACATGATGAAGGCGTCACCGCGGTCTGTTTCTCTCCCTCTGGTGAATTCGTGGCATCGGCAGGATGGGGTGGAAAGTTATATTTGTGGCGGGTACCTTGGTTGGATTCCGTCGAGAGCCGGGTAATGACGCTCATCACGTCTCTCAGTTTTCATACTCATCCCTATCACAGACAGGCCATGCCACTATCGCGATGACAACTTGCAACGCCGTGCACTATGCGCAACCTCCCTTCTTTCATGCACCTTCGCCGTACTATATGCACTTTCCTAGTGCAGACCAAGTGTTGGATCGCGATCCTGGTGTGAGCATTTCCAGGTCATAGCATTCCACTTGCTCACACTTTTCTAAAGCTGCTTGCAATAGCTCACCCTATTGCATCTTACGCGGTACCCAATTCACACCCTACACCTTCCATTCGAGACCTGGAACCCAATGAAGACCACTCTTTAGCGACGGCATCCATGTCTGACGAAGTGGTTGCGGAGTTCATCCCACATCTCGCCCTCGGCCTTGATGAGCGCCAGCGCATATTCGAACTACGGATACGCAAAATGGTATGAATGGTCACTATTGTCCCTTATACTAACCAAGCAACATCTGGCAGCTTGATCTCGCGACTTCGACAGGGCTTCGTTTCCCTGGTGAACTCGTCCATTCAACCCTACCCATGGGCGTACAGCACACTCCATGGACTAGCCGGGCAAGCATAGTGGATGTTGATTGTAACTCGATGTCAGTGTATATTTTTACGATCGTTGAATCGACGTAATCCACTCTGCTACCGTCCTACAGGCATGCTTCCCGGATCGAACCCTCAATGTCGGTTTTTCGTTCCGCATCCAACAGGGACCCTAAGAAGATCCGTAAGATCGATAAAATCAAACAGAAACTTGTCGAAATGCTTCGTGAGTCATTTTATCATATGAAATACGCGACTAATCAGTCGACCACCATGCATACAGGCGAAATCGGCTTCAAGTTGGTCAAGGGTCGGCTCCCGTGGTCCACTCTGGAAGGCGACTTGCAGAAGAAGGGATACATGATCGTCAATTGGCCTCAAGGCGTTGATCGCGATAGAGACAAAGGGGCATCGGGCATAAGTGCAGAGGATGCAGACAAGCTCCACGATGCACTTTTTGTTGACGATGATCGCATTCAGTTCGTTCGATGCGAGGGTAAGTTGTCGAGCATATATGGTACTACCAGTTTCTCAACTGCGTCCCATCTATCAGAATCTGCAAGTAACAACGATGGGATCACATCACTGGCTGTCGTGTCGTCGAGCTCGGACGGACCCCGTGAGATCAATCATTCCAGCACAGGGAATGCGCCATGGAGGTTCGAAATGACGACAGTAGAAGAGTATCCCAACAAGAGGCGGCGTGTGTAGGCGTGCATTTCACCCGTTCGAGTACGCTAGAATTATGATCACTCGTCTCAACATCCTCCACTGCTTTGACGCCCGGGTCGACTATGCACCAGCAATTCCATGCAAAGTGCAATACTAATGTGTATATATGCGATCTTTGCAATCATTACGGACAACGTCCATACCATGCCAGTGCTTCAGTGTCAAATTGTTCAAGTTTAAGCAACACCTCGCCCAAGGCAACAAACAACTCTGTCCCTTTCCTCCTCCGGCACCTTGATGAACACATTCCAGATGACTGTTATGCGCTTGCTGAGCGCGTTGCCAGCCACAGTGACGGGAGACGCCAGCGCTCGCTCATTGAACATCGTCACAGTCAACGTAGGAAGTAACACGGGGAGCACCGTCGCCATTGGAACCTAGCGCATACATGCGTCAGAAACCTAATCATTGTCTTCTGAAACCCGCGACTCACCGACATGACCTCCCGAAGAGCCTGGAGGGCCGTCCCAGGGCTCTCACCAGGTTGACGGAGGGCTTCCAGGAGCGTAGGTATCGTCTACTCGATGCCTTGGTCCCAATATGCTCCTGGAGCGTATAAAACGCTCTAGCTACTGGCATCCTGACAGTCGCATCAACATCGACGAGCAAGGTCCGGACGATGTAAATATTGTTGCTTTCGTGGCCCTGGGTGCGCATCGGTCGTGCTCTCCCTTTCAAAAAGGATGAAGGTCGACATGGAGGAAAACGGGATAAGAGGATCCGGCGTGAATAATGTCCGACACATACACCTTGGACGAGTGCGCGCATCCGGCGACGTGACCGTGTTTTGCAAGATCAGAATGGATATATGAGGAGCGATATGAATTCTACGCGGACTCGGAGGGTACTCCACGGAACTGCGCATGGGTGATGATGAGGGTCTTGGCGGCAGTCGCACGTGCCTTTGAAACGGGGTCGAGCACGACGAGCACCATGGGCAATAGGCTCGACAGGTAGGGTATCTAAGTCAACACAACCAAATTACCACGATCTGCGCCGCTTTTTTCTTGCTTTCTGCCCCACGCTCCCGCAACCCCCGCTCGTTATTCTGATGTACCCAACACGCACGTCAGTCCACCTCGCACGCATAAAAAGAACACGAAACACGTACGTGCGCCAATGACGAATGCTCGATATAGCGCATAAACGACGTCTTGAGCAACGCCGACAACGCATTCGTCGTCTTACCCGGATCTAAGAGCACGTTGAGCAATGTCGGCACCAACGCCTGAATTTCCGGTTTGCTAATCACCTCCAAGCTGCTTCAAACTCTTGTTGGCAGACACGTTGACCTGTGCATGTCCCTGAGCACGCCCGTCAGTCGCGGCTTCACAATCGGAAGCAAGAGGGAGAGTTGCGGAGCTCAGCAGAGGGATATAGACGAGGGATGTTTGGCTCGACGTTTCCAGAGAGACCAGTGTGGATATGAGGTGGTGAAGATGTTGCGGCGCGGTCCGCAGCGTCCTGCGTGTGCGGACGAACGCACTTTTCTGCGTGGTGGGTTTTAATCGTGTGTAAGGGTTGAACTGAAGACCGACGAGGGTGGCGAGGATGCCGGTGAGGACCGCCATGCGTCGGAGGAAACAAACTCTGGGGAAGCGGAGAGGCAAGTGGTGTAGAGAGGGCAGGACCAATTCAAGAGAAGAGAACAAAGAGGTCTGCTGCGGCGTAGGAACTTGAGAAGGATCAAGGGCGTTCCACAATGGATGTAATGATGGGGTAGACCTGAGTGTTGGCTTGGATATGTAGGCTGCTTCGTTGGTAAGTCGTCCGAGGACATTGTCGAGGACGCCGAGTTTTGGTGCATCGCGGATGGATTCGTCGTCTTTGACGAGGCGCATTCCGATGTCCTCTACGGCATCGCGTGACGGGGTATTAATGTACTGGGGATATGTCTCTGTGCGAAGTTTGAAGACGTCGAGGACCTGTGAAAGGGAGAGGGCTGCGGGGCGTCAGTGCAGGGTGGATGGACATGCCTTGGTTTGGACCCAAGCGAAGTCGTCGCGTAAAAAGGCGAGACGGGTATTTGTGCTGGTGCCGAGAGCAACTTTGCGTGTGCAATCTGGATCGAGCTGGCAGTCTGCGAGGACATGTTCACGCGAGACGCAGTTGAGTTGTCGTCGTCGTGGGTAGCGTCGATCCAGCCTTGGATGTTGTGGTAGGCCAGATGCGCCCCATGTTGACTCTGGAAATGAGCCGAGTCACGTCTTCTTTACTCTCGGTCACCAATCTGGTCAACCGCCGTTTCAGTCGCAGTCGTCTTTACTCGTGAAAGCATACCAGCCCCGGTGTCATCGTTGTATAGCCTCCTCGTCGCATCAAGATTATTATCCATCCTTGTGAATGTTCAGCTCCCTGCCAACGTCGACTACGCTCTTGTCTCACGAGCACGAAACAGGTCCGACCCATCGTTCTATTTCAACAGCCTCATGCACTAATGACAGCCGAAGTGTCGATAGCCTCTGTCCGCCTTAGCTCGCACCTTCCTTGCATAGCCCTCTTGCGCAGCGAGATGTCTGGAAGAATCAAAGAGGACCGCAAACGTCAATAACCTACTTGATGAACTATGGTGGATTCAACCGCAGCCTCACTTCGTGTTCCATGGTCCTCCCTCATATTATTTCCATTCTCATTCCCGTGTCTTGCCTTCCTGCATCGTGCTCAGGACCGGGGTTGGAATGCAAGGTACGGTGAATATGATTGTCTGAAACGGACTTGGGTTCACAAGGTCGGCGGTTAGCATGGTTCTGGAAGAACACATGCCGCCCCACCGAAGAGTTCGTTAGCGGTTTACAAATCGATCGACATCGCCGTCCCACCAAATAAATCCGTAGTACTGAGCGTCAACCGGATTGGGCGCTACAGGAAGTGCACTGCGCTGCATTACCTGTGATATAAATAGAGACTCACAACGTGTTCGCCGTCCTCCCTCCGCTTGTCTTTTCCCCACGTACCCGACAACTAGCTTTTGACCGAGTGCCAAAACACTGATGGCATTCGTCCCACCACCACATGGCCCGTTCTACGTCCAATCACCATCACCTATCCCCTTATACCGCACACCATCACCGCGGTCCGAAATCTATATACCTGAGCCAGATGAGGTAATCTCGGCGCCAGTCGTCCCATCATCACCTGTCCCGTTCTACACCCCACCACCATCACCTGGCCCGTACTATGTCCCATCGCCATCCCGTCATACGGCACACCATCACAACGGTCCGAAACCAATAAACCCGAGCCACATCGGGTAATCTCAACGCCAGATGACTCCATCCATATGCTCGCGTATCACCCTGACGGACGACGAGTAGTCTCCTCTGGTGGCGGAACCATCAGAGTGTGGAATCTGGAAAACGGAGAGCAAGAAGGGACATCCATGGAACACACGAGCAGTTACATGGGGAATCTTCCTGTGACAGGGGACGGCACGAGGATCATCACCTGCGACGAGAATGGGAGAATCAGAGTGTGGGACGTCGAATCGCATGAGCTAGTCCGAGAATGGACTTACCCGGGGGTTTTCTCCGAGCTTGCCATCTCGCCAGATGATCAGCTCGTTGCGGTTGGTAGTTGGATGGTGTTTATCTACACCATAGAAGGAAGACAGGTCAATCATTCCATCGCTGTCGGCAAGATGGTTCAGTCCCTATCATTTTCTCCGACCGGCGACAAACTCGCGTGTGGCGCTTGTTCCGACGTTTACGTGTACGACGCCGTCAATGGCACACTCCTCCTTGGTCCGTTACAAGGGCACGAAAAAAACGTCCATCGTATGCTGTGGTCACGTGATGGCAGCAGGCTCTTCGCTGCATCCTTTGACGCAACGATTCGCTGTTGGAATTCCGACACAGGAGAACAAATCGGAGAGCCGTGGACCCACACCCACGGTATACAATCCATCACCTTTTCCCCGGATGGATCAAAGCTGGCGAGTGCATCCTATACTGCTGTTCGTTTCTGGGATGCAATTTCTGGTTCTCCCATCACACCACATCTAGAGCATGCTTACATCGTCAACGCAGTTTCTTTCTCTCCTTCCGGCGAATTCATGGCATCAGCAACAAGCAACGGAAATATATATGTGTGGAGGGTACCTTGGTTGGATCCCATCGAGAATCCGGTAATGAGACGCTTATCGGATGTATCTCAGTATCCACACTCATCGTTCTCTCTACTCCCGCAGGCAAGTAATGCCGACATCCCGAACTTGCGGTTCATCCTTCCGGACCTCTCTCTCGGCCTTGACGAACGACAGCACATATTCGAAGTACGACTACGTAAATTGGTATGAATGTCCATCGATTGTCTGCATATAAGTAATCATTGAGCCGCCTCTTGTAGCTTAATCTCGCGACTTCAAAAGGGTTTCATGTCTCTCGTGACGTCTTCCCTCCAAGTTTACCTGTCAGTTCAGCGAACACTTCATTTACTGGAATGGAAAGAATAGCGGATGGCAATTCGAACGCAATGTCAGTATATCTTCTTAATGGTTCGAGTCTAGCCCTGATCTACATCGCTCATTCAGGGATACTTCTCCAATCGAACCGTCGATGTTGGTCTCCGGTTCAAATTCAAATGGGGTCACGAAAGAGACCCGCAAGGTCGATAAAATCAAACGAAACCTTTTTGACATGCTTCGTAAGTCACTTTCATATGTGTTTCATCAATCCGCCACTAATGTGTGCAGGTGATATTATCTTCAAGCGCTCTGGTGGGAAGGATACATGATCATTCGATGTGAGGGTACGGACCCCGCGAGTGATTATTCAGCGGCATGCGTGACGAATAGATATAGGATGAAATGGAGACCATGGATATACTATTGGCCGATTTAGTACAAGTCCTATGTGATTTCGTTCTGACTGATCGGTGAGCGAACAACAATCTCTAGAAGAGTCCAATGGATATAATTTTTGCAAGTACAGCTCTGAAACGGTGATTAGACCGCTGTGGGCGTTTGTGCCATGAAATGGTGACAGGTCATTCATGCCATCATGGCTGCAAATCGAATCCTCATACTGAATCGGGCGTTAATCACACATACACAGAACGAGTGACCTGCAGGAGGGGCCGATATAATGTAATAGGCTGCTTGGAGCGGAGGGATGAGATGGTGCCCTTCCACACAACTTGAAATCTTCTAGGCGTCAAAGTACTCATCTCGTTTTAGAACAGGTACAACTTACCAGCGTTCTCTTTGGACTACCGCACTCCTGAAAAGCTTCAGATCCTCAAAAACCGACGCACGAAACGGATCATCGAGCATCTACGGGTCATTGAGGTTATGCAGATGATAGATGATCTCATCCAAGCAAACCCAAGTCACCGAGACATCGGTGGCGTCTGCGTCTGCATCTGCATCTACCTCACACCCCTTCCACGCGCGGGCCTGGACCTGGAAATGATGCTCACATAGAGATCTTCAAACGAACAGAAAAGGACCACGAACAATTTGGGAATGATTACGCAGCTCGTCGATCTTACTCTACTATGTCCACTGGCAGCACCGTGTCCATATAGTCCCTACCCACGTTCAAGTATATTCTTCCTGTTGTCCCGTCGAACGCCTTGATCGACCAACATTCAGCGACCAGTGAAAGCAGAAGAGTAGGAACGACTGTCTTCCTACCTAAGGGGCTGCCTACGGGAGACTAAGTGAAAGCGGCAATATATCATCAACGGCTCCCAGGCATGTCTAGCCCGTCGCGTCGATGGTAAATCTTCGAATGTGGATCTGCGCGGGAGCAATGGACGCGGCGCACAGCCCTCGAGCGAATATCCTGAGTGTACTGTGGTCACGCAATGGCAGCAGACTCTTCTCTGCCGCGAACGACAAAACGATTCGCCGTTGGAACTCCGACACCGGAGAGCAAATAGCATTATACCCTTTCCCCGTTGGATCGATCCTTGCGATCGCGTCCTGGGATAAAACCCTTCGTTTCTGGGATGGAACTTTAGGTCATCCCACCGGACAACCTCTAGAACACGATGAAGGCGTCTTCCCTCTCCCTCTGGTGAATTCGTGGCATCAGCAGGAGAGCGTCGAAGGATATATTTGTGGCGGGTACCTTGGTTGGATTCCGTCGAGAGCCGGGTAATGACGCCCATCAAATGTTCCTCTGTTGTCGCGCTCATCGCTCTCTCCATCTAACAGCCATGCAACAGCGTGCACAGCGTGCAAGTGTCCCTTTTCCAACCTCCGCTGTACTCTATGCACATTCATACCAGTTGCTCGTGCCTGTGAAGAGCAACTTTACGTGTGCGATCTGGATGGTGATCTGCTAGTCTGCGAAGATGTCATGGTCACGCCAGGAATTAGTTGGGTTGTCTCCAGTCTTGGATGTTGTTGTGGGAGAAAACACTTTTTCAGGCTATCCAGACACCTCGATAAGATTACAGTTTTACCCCGGTTAATACCTCGTTCGACACATGTACAGACGCGCTTAATTGCAAGCCTTGGGAAACAACTCGTTTGTCACCTGTTATGATGCCGCATTGGCCGGGAGACTTCGAGTGCGTAGACACGCTCGCCTCACCTAGTCACGTCTCACAGCACGCAGAGATTGAACAAAAAATGCGTCGAATTTGCCGTCAGAACCACTAATGCGCTCGACGCACATGTCAAATCTCGCTCCACGTTTGACAGGAGCACTACCTTTATTCTGATCTGCCTGCCGGGTATCAAATCACGCAGCGCTATGGTGAACATGATCCGTCCTTGTCTCGTACCACATGCATGCGGGGCGTCCATACCAGTCTTGGTTAGTACCATTGGCAAAAGGGGGGTTACTTGGACTTGTTGGCGCGCGATGGCGTCCGAGTTGGAATCACCCAGATAGGGCTGGAAGTTGAAGGAACCGCCAAGTCGATATTTGACGCGCATTGCTGCACCACGTGGGTTGACCTCAACCAGGCAGGTTCAGGGTTGATGGCAACTGTTTCTGAACCGGATACGAGGTGCGTTTCGCAGTCACGTTGAAAGTCGGATGTTTGTAGAAAGATTTTTAGGTCTTCAGAGGAGGTGGGTGACTATGTTCGCACTCTGCAAGCCATGCTGAGGGCTGTGGGGGCTAGCGATGGCAGCATAGAGCTCGTGCGTACGTTGTCCACGTCTCCTTCCCCATCTAACGATGAACTGGTATGTATGCGCTCCACGGCATTCAGCAGCCTCGTGTTCTGAGAGCGAGTTAGGATGATACACCTCCTTGGTCAACTCGCAGCTCGCAAAGAAACGCTTAGCGACAATTGTGTATATTATTGTTTGTCATGCCAAACTTTGCTCGTGCATTAACCTTTAGGGACGTCGGGCAAGGCCTTTAAGTTGTTATACCACAGGGTCACTTCACACTCGACGACTTCCCCATCGATATTGGTAAAAGAGTTGGGCCTGCTGGCAGTATCCGACGATGACAGGTGCCTCTTGAAAAATTGGTATTTGAGGCGATCGAGGCGCTTCCTGAAGAAGTCCAGAAAGTGAGAGATGGGAATGTGAAAGTCATGAATTGGACAATGGAAAAGTACTTGATGCATCGGAGTGGAAGCAGGGTGTAGGGGGGTGATGTGAAACAGATGCTTGAGGATCTGAAAATCCTGAGCCCACTCCATGGAACGCAAAAAAATTGTATGCTCGCCGTCGATAATATCTCACTTTACATCTTGCTCTACTGGTTCACGTTGCGGATCAACCTCTGGACTCCAGCTTTGCCACTTGTACATTTGTCCTCCGAGTCAGTCCCCTCCATCGCGTACTTGTTGGCTGACTCCGGATGGCAATTCTGTAAGGACCTTTGCAATGAAATTGACGTCCGTGAGGGGTTGGTTGTGTCTAGGCAGTAGGATCCCTAGTGAGACATGTCCACGAGCGACTCGACTGGCATACGCGTTTCACCCGATCGTATGGTGCATCCATCCACGCAGTTACCGTACAATAATTGGGATTGGCGTGCTCGATGTAAATGAATGTAATATTCGCGTATCGTGTATCTGAAAGAGTACATTATCCACGCAAAGTGAATCATGCAAGGATAAAAATACAGGTAGGTATGATGCGCTTGACGAGTCCTATGAGCAACACAGGCCAAGACACATCAATCCAGAGCATACGGACTGTTCGGACGAGCAACTGAGACAATCTATTGTCATGCAGTTCAAGTTCGTCTGAGACAATCTATTGTCATGCAGTTCAAGTTCGTCTTTGAACAGGAGTACTTCCGCGTAGAACAGCCTGAGGATCAGGTCTGGTTTGGTGAGCTCGGAGAGCGGGGTGGTGTGCGCGGGTTCGTCATGGTCCGCGTCTGTCCACGCCTCTGACTCGGAGGATGCGTTGGGATAGTGTCCGGTGTAGGTCAAAGTGTACATCCAGTCGTATGGTTTCGTCGCGACGGTGGCGGGGAGTAGGAGGCACGTACCAGGGGTCTGTGTTGGGTAGAAGGCGCTCCAAGTCAAAGACGATATGCATGTGCATGTCTGCGTCACGGAGTCTTACCGGCTCTTCGACCAAGCGTCCGCATAACCGACTTTGACGCCGTCGTCCCCCTCCTCGAGCTCGCCGCCCTTCATGCCCGGCAATGCACCCTTGGCGTCGAGCGTCAACGACTACCGAGGGGCGGTGCTCGAGAGGGAGAAATTGTTTCCAAAGGACATCTCTGGCAGTGGGAAGCCAAGTGCTGATTAGAGTGCGTCGCACTCGGATGCGTTGGAGATGGCGTTGGCGGAGGCGGTGATGACCCAGCTGTGGATGTCGATCTTCCGTGCGTGCGTTGACTCTAAGAGCGTGTGCTTCGGGATGGCAATCTCTGAAAACATAACGGTGTCCAGGAAATACTCAGTGAGATCGCTCCTTTTTTTCGCGTTGCTCGTCTCATTGCGTCATCATTCCCACGCCTCTCTGATCAGGACCGCGATTGGCGTCTGAATCCAAGTTAGTTGGGTTTACAATGCCGACGGAAAGGATGGTTGGCAAGGTTGTAGAAGAACGCCCCAAGGAGGTAGAGTTAGTTACCGGTTCGCAAATCGATCGACATCGCGATCTGCCTGGACACTCCAGGATCGCAGTACTGAGAACAAGTGTCGTCACGAATCAAGATTGGGCGCTACAAGGAAGCGCGCTACGTTGCCTCATGTTTACCTCGAGGTTCGTGGTATATATGCTATGGGGTTTTACAACGTACGCATTGTCCCTCTGCAACTCTTTTCGCCACGCACTCGATACCTAGCTTGTGACCAACTGCCACAGCACCATCATGTCAAGCGCCACAGAGTCTGACTGGGAGACGGTAAGCTACGGTTATGCGCCAGCTCAGCCGGCCGATTGTCCAGGACTGGTCTTGGACGGTCCTGATCACACTCGATTCACAGACTGAGTCTTCGGATTCGTCACAACGGTCTGATAGCGAGGGACCTGAGCCGCATCAGGAAATCTCAACGCCTGATGACGATATTTCGAAGGTCACATACCACCCTGACGGACGACGAGTTATCTCCCGCGCTGATGACGGAACCATCAGAGTTGGGAATTTAGAAGACGGAGAGCAAGAAGGGACATCGATAGAGCACGAAAGCATCATCGTGGACAGTCTTTCTGTGACATCGGATGGCACAAGGATCATTGGCGGTGACGAGAATGGGTGCATTAGAGTGTGGGACGTCGAATCGCACGAGGTTGTCCAGGAATGGACTCACCCGGAGAGTTTCTGCGAGATTGCCATCTCGCCGGATGATCAGCTCATTGCGGTTGGTAGTTGGATGGTGTTTATTTACACCATGGGAGGAACACAGGTCAACCATTCCATCAAGGTCGGCAAGACCATTTGGTGCATCTCTTTCTCGCCCAACAGCGGGAAACTCGCGTGTGGCACTCGTTCCGACGTTTACGTTTACGACGTCGACGATGGCACACTCATCCTTGGTCCATTACAAGGCCACGAACATTGTGTCCGTTGTGTGTTGTGGTCACGCGATGGCAGCAGACTCTTTTCTGGCTCGGACGACGAAACAATTCGCTGTTGGAACACCGACACAGGAGAACAAATCGGACGACTGTGGACAGGTCACACCAACTGTATATTATCCCTCTCCCTTTCACCAGATGGATCAATCCTTGCGAGCGCGTCGTCGGACGAAACTGTTCGTTTCTGGGATTCAACCTCTGGCCATGTCATCGGACAGGATCTACAACATGACGACGACGTCAACGCCGTGTCTTTCTCTCCTTCCGGTGAATTCGTGGCATCAGCAACAGGCGATGGAACAATATATTTGTGGCCGGTACCTAGGTTGGATTCCAGGTTGGATTCCGTCGAGAGTTCGGTAATAACGCTTACTAGTATCAGATGGTCCTTAGTATCCACTCATCGCTCTCTTCACTCTCATAGGAACGCCATACCACTAACATCAACTCCATCCTCCCGGACCTCTCCCTCGGCCATGATGAACGCCAGCGCATATTCGAAGTACGACTACGCAAAGTGGTATGAACGTTCATTGGTTGTCCACATATAATCATTATGCTGTCTCCTGCAGCTTGATCTCGCGACTTCAAAAGGGTTTC
>MU130830.1:92166-106567 GCA_015039435.1 Imleria badia
ATGGGATGAGAAAGCGCACAGGATCATACAGGAGTGTCTCTCCAACACCCTCCTGATTAAAACAGAAGCATGTGCGTCCGCAAAGGAACTCTGGGAAAAGCTTGGAGTGCTCCTGGACGCCCCGAACATCGCTTCCGCCTTTTACATCTTCCAACAGCTTTTCAGCGTGAGCTGGGACGGCACGTCCAACATTTCGGAGCATATCACATCGCTCCGGAACTCCGAGTCCTGGCTCTCTGCCATGAAATTTGCAGTGGATTCCAAGATCATGGCTTTCCTCCTCCTCAACTCCCTCCCCCAAACTCCAGAATGGGAGTTGTTCAAAGCATCCCTCATTAACACGACAGAGGATGCAAAGTTGACACTTGACGTGGTAGAAACCTGAGTCATCACCAAGAGTGCGTGTCTCTGCTCCGCTGGAAAATCAGAGTCCGCAATGAAAGCATCAGCAACTCTGACATCCTCCACATGACCTCCGAACTCCTCCGCATGGTGCAAACACCACCTTTCCGGTACACACAACTCCGCCGACTGCCATAACTACAAAAAGTGGGTCGCGGACTTAAGGAGCGGAGCGTTTAGGAGGTCATACAAAGGAAAGGAAAAGGCAAATAAAGCAGAGGGAACTCTGGAGGCATTGGACTCCGCACACGTAGTCACTGACAATGTATCGAAGTCCCTAATCCAACGCATTCAGGCCTACTCGTTGTCCGAACTAAGCAACAGTGGGAGAAACACAATGATTATTGACTCCAGAGCGACATCCCACATGGTCCCTCATTGATCATGGTTCCGCACATACCGCCCACTCCACCCTCCGCGCCGGGTGACACTTGGAAATAACTCTGAAGCACTTGCAACCGGAATTGGGACAGTACTGCTGATATCACAGATCTCCGGAAAAGCCTACGAAATAGTACTTTCGGACGTGCTACTAATCTCGGAGTTCCAGCTATCGCTCATCTCCGTCAATCGGCTGACCTCCACAAAGCTCTCCATAAATTTCCCAGCCGACTCCGACACATGCTATGTCCGGAAAGACTGAGGCATGATCCTTGTCACAAAATACAAAGATGGCCTGTACCACGCAAGGGTCACTCCAAGCGATCGAAGGGAGGCAGCCCACGCGACCATCGACATAAACCTCTTGCATCGCCGGATGGGCCACATCTCCATCAGCTGGATTCAGACGATGGTCAACTCCGGCCTACTCTGAGGAATCGACACACTGTCCGGAACACCTGCATTCTGCGAAGCGTGTACACTCGGAAAGATGAAGAAGCAACCTTTTGGAGTCCAGGAGCAGCCTCGGACCACTCGTCCGTTAGAGATGGTGCATACGGATGTTGGAGGCCCGATATCTCTGAGATTGCACGAAGGTCACAGATTCTGGCTGGTCATTGTTGACGATTTCAGCCGCTTCCCTTGGGTATACTTCATGAAACACAAAAGTGAAGCACTCGAGATCTACAAGCAATGGAAAACGGACATCCAGACACATCTCCGGACGGAGATCGGACAGGAGGACTTCTCCGAATTGTACACCAGGTTCATCCGGAGCGACAGAGGAACAGAGTACACCAACAAAGCTTTCCGAAATCAACTCCGAACCAACAGCACAATCCTGGAAACCTCCGCTCCATACACTCCGGAGCAGAACGGTTTGGCCGAACGGATGAACCAAACACTGGCCACACTGGCCAACTCTATGCTAGAGGAGTCCAAACTCCCTAAATCCTTCTGGGCTGATGCTATGTCCACCGCTGCGTACATCTCCGCATGGAGCCCGACCTCTGGACTCGGAGGTAAGGTACCCTACCAAGTCTTCTTCAACCGCCAAGTCGATCTGACTCTCTTCCGCCCCTTCGGATGTCCGGCCTATGCCCACACACCCAAGGAGCAGTGGGGGGGTAAGTTCTGATCACATGGGAGGAAGTGTATCATGTTAGGGTACACTCACGGACAGCAAGCCTACAAACTCCTCAACATCGAGCATCACAAAATCATCTCCAGTCGTTATGTCACCTTCGACGAGTCTGGAGTTATCTCCGGAGCGGAGTCCACACCATGGAATGCCCCCACTGTTGAGGGACAGTGGGAGGGCCTAGTTCCTGGACATCTCCGTGACTCAGAGGACAATGATGATGACCACCAACCCGATCCGGAGCCAGTGGGAGAAATCCCCGCAATTCCAGAGCGACCGGGCAGTCCTGGCATTGAGGAACTTGCTGAACAGCTAGACCAACTCTGCTTGGACGAAGCCCCTGTTCCAGCTCCGATTCCTGTCCTCGCTCTGATCCCGGCTCCTGCTCCACCTCTAGCAATGAATCATGCTCCGATACAACCTCCGTTGCCCGTCCCAGTTGTGCGACGGAGTGGCAGACAAAGGAAGGCAGCTAACAAAAACAAGGAGTATGATCACACCTTGCAGGAGGAAGCCGATAAACGAGAAAATCGCAAAAACGGAGCACAACTACATATTCCAGAGCAAACTCCGGAGCCCCCGGAAAATGACCCAGACATCCCGGGCACATTTACAGCTTCCGTGGAAGACTTCATCTTCGCTGGAGCAGCAAAGTCATTATCTGATGAAGAACTCCCGAATACCTTAAGGGAAGCCTTCTTCGGCTCGGACAAAGAACAATGAAAGTCCGCGCTGAAAGAGGAACTGCTAAGTCTCAATGCCAATCATGTGTATGAGACAGTACTCATTCCCGAAGGCATGACCCCAATCACCTCCAAACCCGTCTTCCATATCAAACGAAACAAGACCAGAAACATAGAGCGGTACAAACTCCAGATTGTGGCACGTGGTTTTACACAGAAGGAAGGAGTTGACTACCAGGAGGTATTCGCTCCAGTAGCAAACCTAGACTCGGTCCAAATGCTCATAGCACTAGCCGCCAAGCACGACCTGGAACTTGACCAGATGGATGTTTCAACAGCATACCTAAATGGCGAACTGCAGGAGGAACTATATACAGTATGTCACCTCCAACTGGGGTTCCGATTCAACCCAGGTACTGCTGGAAACTCCGGTGGTCTTTGTACGGACTCAAACAAGCAGGCTGGACATGGAACAAAACGCTTGACCAAAAACTCGGAGAACTCAGATTCTTCCGCCTGGACGCTGAGACATGCCTTTACGTTTTCCGGAAGGACGGACAAATTTGTTTCCTAGTAGTCTATGCCGACGACCTCCTCCTAGCTGCCACAACCCGGAAGTTCATGAACTTCATAAAGGACAAACTCTTCGCTGCGTTCAAAATGCGGGATCTCGGAGAAGCGAAGTTTATTCTCGGAATTGAGGTAAAGCGAGACCGGAAACTCCGGACCATCTCCTTATCGCAGTCCCAATACTCGCGAACCATTCTTGACCGCATTGGCATGTCCACGTGCAAACCGGCATGGACCCCCATGGCACACAGCTCCCAGTTATCCGCATCTGATCCGGAGGATGACCGAGTCATCCAGGAGATGATCATCAAAGGGAAACAGGTTTCATACCTCACGGTCATCAGATCATTGATGTACCTCATGCTCGGGACCCACCCGGACATTGCTTACGCTGTCGGAGCACTCAGTCACTTCAGTGCCAAACCCAGGTTTACACACTGGGAGGCAGCAAAACGTGTGCTCCGGTACATCCAAGCCACTAAAGACATGGAACTCCGCTTTGATGGCACGGAGCTATCCACGGACATGGACTTCCATGGATACTCCGACGCGGGATGGTCGCAAGGCCCAGACAACTCCCGTTCCACCTCCGGTTTCGTCTTCATCAGCAACCGCGGGGCGATCTCCTGGTCCAGCAAACAGCAGAGCATGGTCGCACTCTCCACCACGGAGTCGGAGTACATTGGACTTAGCAATGCCGGACAACACCTCGCCTGGCTCTGCACCTTCTTCGATGAACTCGGAAATCTGCAAAAGGCTCCAGTTCCGGAGCGCGTACCTGCTTTCCCTGTGGCGTCCTATTAGCCTGCATTCACTTAGATTAGAGGTACGAGTGTGCCTTCACCATTTACTATATAAACCCTACACTTCCACTATAGTACCTCAGTCGTTCTAGCCCTCCTGGCATCAACTGAGGTGAGTTACCTATATTCCCTACCTACTCCTGTGCTTACATACGTAGCTCCGGTCAACTTCGGTCCTTACTAGCTCTGCTCCGCTTCGGATCTCCGGACTTCATCAGTCTCACCCAGGACTTGATAGTTTCATGTTGACCGTGACCTCTTTCCCTCAAGCTTACCTGTCGGCGCACAGAACACTTCATTGACCGGAATGGAAAGAATAGTGGATGCCAGTGGTGATTCGAACGCAATGTCAGTATGTCTTCTTAATCACAGTTTTGAGTCTGTCCTGATCTACATACATCGCTTCTATAGGGATGCCTCTCCAATGGAACCCTCGACATCTGTTCTGCATGCAAAATCCAATGGGGACAATAAAGAGTCACGCAAGGTCGATAAAATCATACGGAAGCTCGTCAATATGCTTCGTAAGTCACTTGGGACGCGTGTTCACTCCCTGGTCGAACTCAATGTATGCAGGTGATATTTTCTTCAAGAGCTCCCATGGGGATCATTCGAAATAATGGTAAGCCCTTGAGCATGTATGGTTCTACCACGCTCTCAGGATATCAAGGCAAACAATGCTGGGGTCGCATCGCTCACTGTTGTGCGGGATCAGACAGACCCCACTAGAAGCGACCATTCAATGGCTGGCAATTGGCCAAAGTGCAAAGCGACTACAACAGAAGTGTATAAAGCACATATGCTCTCACAAGACGCACCGCCTGTAACAAATAAATATAGGGATGGATTGCACGCCTTGACGAGATATCTTGATTTCTATGGACACATTGTTAGCCGGTTCAGTCACATCTGATCTCTTTGATGTACAGTAGTACTGTCACATACAAATAACCCCAATTCCACAACGGAAGTCACTTCCATCGAACCACACAACACAACTCCTCTGAACCTCCAGTTGTCCGAAAAACCAAGTAACTCTGTCCTTTTTTCTGGCAGCGCTTTGATCAATGGATATATTGCCAGCCACAAGTCACGCCAGCGCTCCCGTTGCACGCCCTTGCCGAGCGAATCTAGAAACTTAGATGTCCTCCTTCCTCACTGCAAGCTCGCGACAGCTAGCCACGCACCGACGTGACCTCCCGAAGTCAAGGCTATGAAGATCGTGCAGGACACAGCCTGGCACATCACCAGCAATGCATGCATCTCCCATGCATACTAGCGCTCTCTCATCCACACTACTAATAACCCATCCTGGCATCGCTTCGCAGTGGGACGCGTGTACGACGAGAACACAGATCAAATACAATTAGAGGATACATACTACACAAACATGGTGTACACTGAGTTATGAGATCTCTATGCTCACTCCAATGATGTCCTTCATCTTGGTGATCCCTTCCTGAGAAAGGATATCAATGGTCCAAGCCCCCTCAAGCAAATTGTTAGGGAGAGTGGTTCTATTGTGCGCATAGCGACGTCACCGACGTGAGCGCGAAGAGACATTTTTCAACTATGTAGTAGGCCCTGCAACTCGGAATATCCCCACCAAACTTTCCTCCCCATCCGCCGCCATCTCATTTAGCACCTCCTGCGCATCCTGCACCGGACACGAAACTGCTCGCTATGCTCTCCTTGACCTTGAGCGCCACGCTGCATAATACCCCCAATTTGCCAAATAACGTCTCTTCGGACCGGACGCGTTCATCAGCATCCTCAGGTTGGAGGACATCAAGAACGGCGGGACGACAACACCGAGGGAGGCATCCCAGGGACGAGATAGGCACTGATGGGAGGCGTACGAAGTCCGTATCATCACAGCTCAGGCAAGCAAACTTCACTTGAAGACCGAGTTGAGCAACTATGGGTTCATCAAAAGGACGCGACGAGACTCGCCATTGCTTGTGCGTCATACGACCCACGGAACACGTTGCATACTAATTCGACACAGGTCTCCCTGTCCTTGTCACCCACCCCGCGGTGCACCATCGCACTCCGAACGACGCGCTCCAAGGCCAACAAAAAGCTCTGCTTGCCACAATATCCTCCTCGTTCCCTCGTGCACCCCTGATGAGCTCTGTCACCACGGATCCACACATGGTTGACCAATCAACTCAGGCAAAATCTCGCGCACTACGAAGATGGAGAAAATCAGCATCAGCATGATCCAGTCTGCCCCCAGAGTCGTCCATACCTGTTCTAGACATGTTGTGCACAAGCACCTTCTAGATATGGATGGACAACTGGCCGAGGATGTTGACAGTGAAACCGCCCTCTGGCTTGCCGGCCCCAGCCCTGCAGGCGTGTCTCGGACGCAGACAAGAGTCCAGCGAGCTTTGATGCCCCATGGTAGTTGACTCGGATGATAGCCACGCGAGGTTGAATGTCTCCCAGCGCCTCTTCCTGGATGGGAAACCGAAAAAAACAGTTCGACTTGTGTCTCCAGAAATGACAGCACGAGCTGCTCAAACGCCAATGCGATTGCAACGGGCGTAGGCTGTGGATGGATAACCGTTTCCTGTAGTCATGATGCATGGAGGGATTTGTTTGAGAGACTTGTCCTTGATATTTTTGAGGGGGATCATGACATCGACGGTGGTGCTCAGAAGAGGGTTGTAGACAAGGTGTATTGGGCTCGACTTTGCTTGAGAGAGCAACATGGACATGAGATGGTGAAGATGTTGCGGTGCGGACCGAAGTGCCCTCAGGCTGCGTGTGCAGACGAGTGCACTTATCTACACAGTGCATTTTAAACGTGTGTAGGGGGGGGGTTGAGCTGGATATCAAGGATGGTGGCAAGGATGCCGGTGAGCACACACCATGCGTCGGAGGAAACAAAGTCTGGAGGAGTAGAGATGCAGGTGGATAGAGACCGAAGGACCAATTCACGAGGACAACAAGATCTGCTACGGTGTAAGAACTAGAGAGGTCAATGGTGATTGACAGGGAATGTAGTGATGGGGCAGACCTGGCTGTTGGCTTGGATATGCGGGCTACTTCGTTTGCAAGCCAGCCAAGGACATTGTCGAGGATGCCGAATTTGGGTGTGTCTCGGATGGATTCGTCTTTTCTGACGAGACACATTTTGATGTAGCAGGGATATGTTGGTATCCTATGTAAGCGCAGGATGAGGTCTGCACGAGAGCTAAGCGAGGTAGTGCATCTTTCTTCCAGAGCTCCACTCACATTTTTGCCTTCTTTCATTGTCATTTCTCTTGCAAGCCCATAATCCTCACAGTCCAACCATGGCAGACCCCAACCTAGAGGTTTGCCCAGATTATGTGCTGCCGGAATTTGAAGACGAACACTTGATCTTCACTCTGGACGGTAAAGCCGAAGAGGAAGCTATAGCGCTCCTCAGGAACCTCTGGGGCTTAAGCAATGCCAGGGACATCAAAGCCTGGGAACGCCAACGAGCAGCAGATGCTGAGGTGAAGAGATAACACGTAGAGCTCGCTAGGCAACAAGCAGAGCAACAACAAGCCCTACGAGCGCAAGAGGAGGCGGATGCAAAAAAAGAGGAGCAGAAGAAATTCAAAAACAAGTTTACTCCACTCCCGAACAGGCCTCTTCCTGATATCGCCCTGATCCTTCCTCCCCAGCACGCGCTCAACAAACTCCGTAAAGGAGACTACGTCGCACTGTTCCTTTTCACTAACAAAGGTATATGCGAAGCAGAAGAAGACGGCTCGGGTGACGAAGACCTCCTCACCCTCGTTCAAACGGACAAAGGTCCAACCTTCCAAACCAGCGCATCTGTCAAAGTGAAAAAGCACAGAGTGAAAGACAAAGCACTTTCCTGGGAAGAATTCAGCCAGGCCAACTACCGTATGCTCAACGCCATGTGCCAACAAGAATGGCCTGCCAATCGTTTTAAGATAATCCATGACTTCTGGATTGCCATCGAGAGGCACAGCTGGCGACATGACCCCAGTGAACACTGTCAGCGTGCCTTACCCGTTTACCAAGGAAGAATATGTAAAGACTGGCACAAAACACTCAGCACAGTAGACACTTTCTGCCTGCTCCCACTGCACGTGGGACACCTCAATGATTATCACCAAGAATTGTTGGACAATGCATATGCATTGAAAATAGATGCAATCCATATGGTCAGTACTCTCCCTACCATAGTTTTACTTTCTGAAACTAATTTCCCCACCTCCTTCCCTCTGACATCCTCTCTCTCATACGTGCTTGTGCTCTCCTCTTTTATGCCCATCCTGATGCCATACACAGGCTGTTTTTTCCCATATGGAACACCATCGGGACGTGGGTACATATACGTGGCCTTGATGCCTGCACTTTTGAAAAATCCACCCAACCTCGTTATCGGACACAGAAACCCCCCCCACATGCTCGAACCATATGCGCATCGTAATCTTGCATGTGTTCCCTTTTTCACTATGCGCCTCAACAGACTATGCACCTCCATTCTTCCTTCTCGAACCAGACAGCGACGTTGGGTGCGCCTTACAAACCCAGTCACTTGTGTTCATCTAGCTTCTTCAAATGGCCCATGTCCCCACCCTCCAAAGACTATCCAGACACGACACAATCTAAACGGCTGCACTCCTTTCGCTCCGACTCGCAATCATCCTCCCAACCCGCCACCTACCAACCAGTCGAGACATACCCCCAAGTGCCCACCATCTTACCAGTGTGTGCTGTCTGCCTTGGACGTCACAAACACTCAATGCCTGTCATCTTCTGTTCAGCCAAGCGTACTTGGAATGACCAATTCGACACCTTTGTCGAGCGTGTCAACAAAGCTCTGCGAGTCAGAGACACTGGGGCCACGTTATGCAGCTCCTGGCAACGAGACAATGGGTGCAGCAGACATCACGACAACATGCACCTTTGCTCAGGGTGTGGAGCACTCACGCATGGTGCTAGCAAATGCCCTCATGCTCAGAAAGTCCCATCCACACACTCCTTATAAAGCCGCAGCCTGGGAGCAAGCACTCCACCAGGCTGGTCTCTTCGAACATTTTTCATCCATCCCATCTGGTTTACATGAAGGTTTCATCGTAGGATACCCACCACTCTCCCGTGTACAAACCCCTCCCAATAATACGTCCATTTCCCTTTATGAGTCCGAGTTCGAAGACATTGTAATTAAGGAACTAGCCAAAAACCATTACATAGGTCCCTTCCCCCTCATGACAATTGAAGCCGCTCTAGGCCCCTTCCAATCATCCCCACTTTCCCTAATACCCAAACCGGGCAAACTGGGTAAATTCTGTTTGGTACAAAACTTCTCATTCCCTATCCAGACCTCCCCTCGGTATCCAAACCCATCCATCAATGAGGCCATCATTATGGACCTCCTCCCATGCACATGGGGAAAATTCTCCACTATCTTTCTACTAATTGCATGCCTCCCCCCAGGCTCACAGGCAGCCACACGAGACGTTGCAGAAGCATATCGTATGATACTGCTACATGAATCCCAGTGGCCAGCGGCTGTTGTATGCGTAGCTGAAGATGCCGCATGCATTGACACATGTGTCGCTTTTGGAGCTTCACCCTCCTGCGGTGCCTATGGACAAATAGCTGATGCAGGAGCCGAGATCCTGCGAGCAAATGGCATTGGCCCGCTAGACAAGTGGGTTGATGATCACATCTTCCTTCGCATCCTGCGCGTACATATGCATGACTACAACCTAGCCAGGCAGAAATGGCACACTGACATTACAGCAGTGGGCATGAGACAGACTGCCTCAAGGGTATGGTACGATGGCATCACGCAGGGTGACAACGCAACAGAAGAATTCAGCGAGAACTATTCTTTCCCGATCCAAGATCTCTCTAGCAGATCGCCTAGATCGGAGGAAGACAAACCATTTACATACAACATTGCAGATATAGACAACATCTCCCACAATCTCGGCATTCCGTGGGAAGCATCCAAAGACCAGCCATTCACTTCCTCGACCACTTACATTGGTTTCGTCTGGGACATCTCACAGCGGACGGTAGCCATCAGTCCTACCAAAGCAGAGAAATACATAGGAGCCATCAACTCCTGGCTCGTGAGGCACAGACATACCCTAAAAAATGTGCAAGAGTTGTTGAACAAAGTAGTGTAGTATACCATACATAGTATATAGTTCACATGCTTGTTCTACATATACAAACTCAGTCGTCTGAGTTCGAATATATCTCTTGATCCACTACCACTACCACCCAGCAACGTTTCAACCAACCAACCAAGTAAGTACCAAGTCACTGCATACTGTATGCAATTCGACAGGTTATGAGCCCCGAGTGGTGCATTACTGTGATTTACTCGCGTTCTGCCACTTGGTACTTGCAACACCGGTTGTGCGCAAGCGTTCGTCACGTTCCAGTGCGTTTTTACACCGGAACATATGTGACATGGACAGAGATCCATGGGGTGACTATGTCACCTGGATCCTGGGCTCTAAGTGCCATCAAGCGCAATGCTAACGCTCGCCACCCTTCTTTGTTCCCCATCGAATGGTACTGACGACTTATCCCTAGATCTATAAAACCATGTCTTCCTCCGACGGCATCACCATTCCCAAACTCTCCAGCCCCAACTACCTCACCTGGGCACCACAAATGAAGGCTTACCTTCGCGCCAAAGGTCTCTGGGTTGCTATTCGCATGGACCGTAACAACAGCACTGACAATGAAGACGTCAAGGCTGGCGAGAAATGGGATGAGGCCAACGACCAGGCCATGGGCCACCTCATTCTGAGGATGGAACCGGCCATCGCTAACTGCTACATGCCTGCACTCTGCACGGGCGACATTTGAAAGGATCTTGGGGACCAATACGCGAAGCCCTCCATTGCTACGGTCTATACAGAGTTCCACTCCCTCCTCAACACAGTCATCCCCAAGGAGAACCACCCTGCCCCTTCCTTTGCGAAGATCACCGCGCATTTTGCACGTCTTAAGGAGTACAAGTACAAGATCCCTGAAAAGGTACAGGCGATGATCATTCTTGCCAAAGTCCCCAAGTACATGGACGTCGTCGCACACCTCCTCAACATTGCTGAGGATGCTCCCTCTCCCACTGCCTCATCCGGCACCACCACCCCCACTGTGTCCAAAAAGACTGCTCTCACCCTCTCAGAAATCGAGTGTATGGCCGTTCTGGCCTACTCTCAACACATGTCCAAGCATAAGCCCCAGCAGCACACTAACAAGATTTCTGCGGTCAAGTATAAGGGGAATGACCCCAAGTTCTCGCAGCAGCAAGCGCAGCAACAAGGGTCAGGGGGAGATAAGAAGAAGAAGAAGCAAGGCAACTGCTCTGAAGCGGGCCAGGCCAAGCAAGATGCATGCAAAGCTGCGCACACCCACACTGCTGCCGCCGCCAACACCTCGTTTGCCTTCTCTGCCTTCGTGAACGCTCTGGTCATTGACCCCGCCATCACAACCGTCTCTCATTGGCTTGAGGTCACTCCGACCATTGAGACCATCCGCCGCCTCGATCCTGTCACGAACAGGGATCTTACATTCAACAATCGCATCTCTGCCCCTGCTGGTGAGGCCACCATCCAGATGTTGGATGACGGGATTGACATCGAAGCCTTTGGCTTCCCCCCAGCTGGCCCATCTCGCTCCCTGATGGACCGTCTCGACGACACCATCACCTCCGCCACCATCATCGAGATAGACGAAGATGATTGCATCTCTCTCGGCTCTCATGCTGAAGAAATGTACTTCAACTACGACTATTACCTCAAAGGTAATATGGATGAGGGGGAGTTCGATTATGACATGGAGTACGTCCATTCATTCCTCTCACACTACACAGACACTGATGAGCGATTCCACTCGCCACAGTTTATAACATTTATATACCAGTCTGTTGTATGTAGTGAAATGGACACTACACTTTCATCGCCACTTTTTTCAATGTGTGATACATGTGAGAAACCGAAAGACAACACATCCTCTCATAAGTCGCAAGACAAAGAGAAAGAAGAGTTCGATGACATGTGGCTTCTCGACTCTGGCGCATCATGCCACTTTACATGGAATAAGGAAGACTTTGTGGAGTATCATGACTTCACCACTCCGCGTTTTACATAGACAGCAAACGGTCAAGCTCCTATATCAGAAGAGGGCACTGTCCTTATCAACTTTAGAGGGAACATTGTGCGTTTATCGCTGACAATTTGGATGCCAAACTGCCATATCAAACTCATTTCCTTGGGCACTTTGCTTCAAGATGAATGTCTGACTACGTGCAACACCAAAACCCACTTCCACATCTACGATAAGTGTAATAACAAGGAAGTTATCTCCTTCCATTCTCATGGTGACAACACTATATATTGGGCATGCGCCGCCTCCATTCGTAATCTTGACTCTATGCACCTATCAACAAGCACTGTTGATTATGAGTTGATACATCACTGCCTGGGACACCCCTCAAAGAAAGTCATCAGAGCTGGGTGAAAACATATCAAAGACTTTCCAGACGTGAACATTCCGTCTGTCAAAAGTGTTTGTCCAGGCTGTCAATTGGGTAAACAACCCAATCACCCCTTCAGTAAAAATGAAGTTCGTGCGACAAAGCCCTTCAAACTTATTCACTCGGATCTTAAATCATTCGAGGTTGAATCATATCACAAGAATAAGTACGCCATCGTCTTTTATGACGACTATACCTCTATAGGTTGGGTCCTAGTGATTCGCTCCAAGGACAGGGCGTTATCAGCCACAAAGGAGTTCTTGACTTATGTCTCGAATCAGTATAACACCCAAGTTAAAGGGTGAATGTCCGATGCAGGGGGAGAATTCAAGTCCGCTGCTTATAAACAGCTAATGCGCGACCACGGTATTCATATCTATGAGTCTGCGCCTCACACTCCTCAACAAAATGGACGTGCTGAACATTTTATATGTACCCTTATGGACAAAGCACAAGCAATGCGCCTTCACGCTTGCTTACCACCTTCTTATTGGGAGTTTGCATTCTCGCATGCGGCTCATGTTTACAACCGCACTCCCAAACAGGGTCTCAACTGGAGAACCCCTTCGGAATTGTTATTGGGGAAACCCCCCTCTATCTCTCATCTCCGAGTATTCGGATGCGGTGCATATGTCCATTTGCCCGCTGACACTTGTGGAGGTAAATTAGAACCTAAGTCCCAACTTACTGTATGGTCTACCTTGGCATCGCCCCCACCAATGACTTTAATTACATGTTCATGCAACCCAATGGTTCCCTTCACATCTATGCACACACTGTGTTTGATGAGAACCTATTCCCTCACTGCCCTGAGGCTCGGCCACATAAGCCGATAAGTGACGCCCCTAAGCGTCCTCACCAGCATTCTCCAGTGGATCCTCCGCCTCCAACTGAGGATTTGGATGGGGATACCCCCCTTCCTCATCGAATTCGTGAGCCTATACGATGATCACCTTCACCTGAGCAAGCACCCTCGCCTATCCCAACTGAGAGATCTGAGCAAACACCTTCGCCCGCTCCTCCACCTCCAGTCACACCACCATGTTGCATTCCTCCTATGAATGCACCACCAGCTTTGCCGCATTGGTCTGAACGCATACGCCGGCCCCCTACAAGGCCTGGCAACGTCTATGGTGAACGGGAAGCTCCCGTTAAACAAATAAAAGAGATTGAGAAAGAGAGTCATTGGAAGGAGCTCACAGGTCAATCAAAGCCTTCAGCACCGGATACACCAAATATTCCCGGAGCTATGCCCCCATCTTCATCACCCTCTGAAGACAATGTCGAAAGACTAGTCCGGGAAGGAGAAGACACATTGGTTTCATATCTTTGTGCAAAGGCTATACCATTAGACAACGAAGAGGTTACCAAGCCTAACTATCGCGAATGGTCCTACCGTGATATACTCCATCTGCCTGAATCAGAACAAAAGCTATGGTTCGAAGCTTGCAGAAAGGAGCTAGACATGCTCAAAGAGCGTAAAGTCTACGAAGTAGTAGATCAACCCATGAACCGAAAGGTTATTAAAAATCATTGGGTTTTTGATGTCAAATCTGATGGTCGGAAGCACACTCGCCTCATTGTGAAAGGCTTCTCTCAACCCAAGGACTAGACTTCGACCAAATATTCAGCCCAGTAGTGCGATTTGAGACAGTGCGATGCATGCTCGCCCTTGTAGCCTTAGAGAACTGGTATTTATCAGGACTTGATGTGCGATCTGCCTATCTGTATGGCACCTTAGATAAGGAGATTTACATGGAATTTCCAGAAGGATTCCACCCCTCACACCTTTGAGGCAAAGTCCTCAGACTAAAACGCGCCCTATACGGCCTTAAGCAAGCCGGCCTAGCTTGGTGGAAAGCGTTAAACAAGTCTATGAAGGAACTAGGCTTCAAGCGATTACACT
>MU130831.1:0-24868 GCA_015039435.1 Imleria badia
AAGCCTGAGGTGGTAGTCTCAGGACTGCCTGTAGGTGTAGGTTTAGGGGATGCGATGGGTTCGTCCCCAGAGAGGGTCCTAGAGGATCTGGGCAGGTCCTGGTGAGTCCGAGCGGAAAGGGGGCGTAGTAGTCCGGAAGTCCGGAACATCAGTCTAATATGGTTGGTTGGTTGGTCGGAGCGTGGTCGTTGTGGAGAGGTGTAGGAAAGGTAGAGGAAGTTCCATGTTGAACTTCCTTCTAGGTCTCATAGGTGGAAAGTAGATGATAGTGCGAAAGATGTATTACTAATGCTAAGGACAACCCTTTATAGTCTGGGGATGCCCGGGACTGTGTACTATACTTTGGTACATTGTAGGGGACAATATAGGAGTAAGTATGGAAAAGGTTAAAGTGAAATAAAAGAAGTCCAATGTTTCAGACTCGGATGCGGACTCAGCGTGGGAAATCCGGTAGGCTCGGACTCCGGTCAGACGGTGTGGACTCAAACTCGGATGGATGGTAGTGGATAGTAATGTGGGGATATGGGGGTATACGGCCGTAGACTAGAGCTGAGCTCTACAATGCTCCGACCAACGCTCTGACCTCCTATGACCAACAGTACGGACCCTCGGACTAATCCACCTTTTCTGCTCAGACTCACCAGGACCTGCACAGATCCTCTGGGACCCTCTCTGGGGATGAACCATTCACATCCCCTAAACCTACACACCTAGTGCTGACTACCAATGTAATCAGGATTACTGTTTTATAGTGTGTTCACCTCCAACGGCCAAGTACAATATCCTTTCTCTTTTCACCTCTTCACCTTTTCACTTCATCACGACCTCGTGTCTTCTGTCATCTCTTCATACCACGTACTTACTCCACTGACATCATTATATTTTGAGCGCTATGCCAACCATCGCAAAATGCAGCAGATTGTGCAGCTCACCTTGTCTGAAGGACTGGGCCTTGGTTTCAGCAAGCAGGCCATTCCAGAGGTGTGGTTGCAACTGGAGGCATTGTTAAATGTGCATAGCAATCCTGGCCAATCAATTAATCCTTGTGCTAACAGCTTTAATGTGATAGATGCTCAAACTAGCCTCAGAGGTTGCAGTTTATAGAAAACAAAATCTGCTTGAATCGTTTGATTCTGAGTTCATGCCTACAGCTGCAGAGTTGGACATGCTCTATCCAGTGGAGTTGAAAGTGGGGTGAGTGATGATTGGCGCAATCTGGTGCTGGATTGTGCTAACACTCAACCAAGCTACTGATGAAGATGTTGCCATGACTGACGTGGAGAAACAAGTGACAAAGATAGGCACGACTAGCAAAAGGCACACCAGACCTATGATAGAACACAACAAAGAGGACCTCAATCGCTATCAGCACAACTCAATCTCCAAGGGGTTGACATAACTGACAGTATGTTATACCATGATCATTGTGGCATATCTCATTTGAGCATCATTTTTAGCCACCATAGAGTTTACGTGGGTGGCATATCAGCAGACAATCAAAGGTGACAACCATGTCACTTTGACTTGCATGCCTGCGATTCTGGCTGTGTTGCTTGGCAGGATTGACTTCGTCAAAGAAGTCCCCTCTGAGTCCAGTCATGCTCACCTTTTGAACATGGTCCAAACCATTATCGCTGCACCCACACCATTGATGTATCCATGGTAATCCATCCTGGATGAACAGCAGTACCGTGTCATGTGCTCAGGCCATGTTGCACACAGTGTGTCCATCCTGGATGGCCGCACACGCTCTGTGTAGTAGCATGTCATATGCTGCCATGATGTAGTACCCATGCATGTGTGTCCGTCCAGAATGAACACACCGTCTGCAGCAAATCATGAGCTGCTGTGATATCATACACCGTGTGTCTGTCCTGGATGGACACGCCACACTGAGGTTGGCACAGTTACTACGTTTGACAAAGGTGATCTAACCATATTCAAGAAGAAATCAGATTCACAGACGGATTCTCTGAATAATCCCAATTCTCAGCATAGGTACCATCATATTTGACCCTGTTTCTGCAATCAGCAAAATTACTAACTTTGGCAAAGGTGATCTATCCATGTCTGAGCTAAACACTGAATTCTCTGCCAGTCACCTATTCATGTGAATATTTGCCCTGTCGTCCCTCTGTCTCACGCCAGACTTTGGTGAGTTCTCCTCTGCATCTTCTAGTCTATTTTCTTCAATTTTCCTCCCATGTGAAACAACCAGTACTCACTGCAGAGCACGAGCTATTCAAGAGGCAAGCGAGGAGCAGTGTAGCAGTGAAGAGTGGGAACTCTCCAAGAGGACAAGACTGGGGATTCCAGCCCTGCGCTCCTGGCCTTTATATACTAGATGGGGGTTTGTACATGTGTACACTAGATCTACCAATATCCTATGCTAGGTGAGTCACTATGAGTCAGTACTAGTTAGAGTGACTCAGATAGTACTCTGAGATGAAGTACATGAGGTGGGGCAGTGCAAGGAGTATGTCCCATGAGGCGAGGAGTCAATAAGAATTGATGTGAGTCATGCTGGCTGCCATGAGGCGAGCATGAGGTGCGGTAGCACAGATCAGGGGTAAATGACTAGGTATGACTGTCCAGGCTGTGTACTGAGTTGAGATGAGGTGCATGAGGCAGCCATGAGGTTGAGCAGTCTAGACCCAGGGGTTATGAGATAACAAGGGTTTCGGGTGATAGGGGTCAAAGATAGGGGGTATATGCGAAACAGAGTATAGAGACTCAGGAAAAATAGGGGAAAATAGGGGAAAAATAGGATGGTCTTGTAGCGCTTATGACAACTGGTGGGGCTATGCACTGGGTTGATATGAAGTGCATGAGGCTGCCATGAGGTTGAGTAGTCTAGCCCCAGGGACCAGGAAGAGGGTTTTGGGTGATAGGGGTTACAGATAGGGGCTAGATGTGAAATCAAGTGTAGAAATCTAGGGAAAATAGGGGAAAATTAGAGGGACCCAGTAGTGTCTGTAACAAGCACAGGCAATTTGCAGAGTGAGGTTGAGCAGTCTAGACCCCAGGGTTATGAGAAGGGTTTCAGACAATAGGGGTCAAAGAAAGGGGCTAGATGCGAAACTAAGTGTAGAGACTCAGAAAAAATTGGGGAAAATTGGGGAAAATTGGTAGTGTCTTGTAGCATTTGTAACATCATGTATCATCACCCAAACCCCCATTAAGCCACAAGGGGCACATTGGTCAGTACATATCATCTTTTCCCCATTTCCACAAAGTAAATCCATTCCCCTAGTCCCACAGTGATTGGCACCAGACAAAGGACATCCTTTTGAAAGCTAACTCTTGGATTGTCCAAACCATTAAAGACCCTGGACTCAGAGGAGGATGTGAAGGTGCCGGTTTCCTTAGCGGACTCAATGGTCATTTATGGACAAGTCATCTTCCACCAGTTTCCCTTTGTTGTTCCACTACCTTGTAAGTGCAAAGATCGCAACATTCTCTGTGGTGAACTCCACAAGCTTGTCAAGGGCTGTCTGGTCACTGGTGGCCCCAATTTCATCTCTTCTGTTGATAGAGTGATGACTCTGGTACACCATCTCTCCACATCACAGCTGTTGTCTGCCGGAGAACCCATTCTCTGGCTCTCAGTCACCTCCAGTACAATCGATCACACTCTCCTTCATTGTGTATACAGTATAATAACAATTATCTGACATGCTGTGTATGTTATAGCAATTATTTTACTCCTGAACATGATAAGGATGGAGTATTCCCTTGCCCACACACCACACAAGTATAGTCCTGCATACTTGTCAGCGGGAATTAAGTACCGAGCATCAGCCTTTGAATGTGATTCATTGGCGACAGGCTAATCCATGGGCTCACACAGCTGTCACAGTATTGCCACTGAAATACATAAATTCTCATGATAGTATTCATGTTACCGCCTGGGCTAGGCCCTTGTCCGGACAAACAAATAGGTTGTCACTATGCAATGCTGCATGCCACTGTTGGCTCATCCTGGACAGATGCCATGCACAGCATTACTTGTTGCACATCATTGTGTGCATGTGGCACCATCCTGGACAGACCCACTGTGTGTAGCATCCAGTCATGTGCTGCAAACCCACAGTGCGTCCGTCATGTCCAGGATGATAGCACATGCACACAATGGCATTCAGCAAGTGACACTGCACACAGTGTCCGTCTAGGACAGACCACCAGCCGTGGCTTGCAACACATGACACTGGATGCCTCAGCATGTTATCTGTCAAGGAGATACATCCGCACACCCACTCACCATCAAACCATCCTCAGTGTGTACCAATGCTGGTTCTGCCAATCATTCAATGAGCCAAAGGCTCAGTTTTGGGCCTTTGGCCCCAGAAGAGTAGCACAGCAAGGAAAAACTGTGTGCTTTTCGCATTAGCCAATGCAGGCGAAATAAGTGCCATAGGCATCGGGTAAGGTACATATTTTTCCTTTGCCTGGTAGTTACATCTGAGAGTCATTGTGTTTATGTTGTTGAGTTTCTATGTCCTTTGAATGGCCAAACGACTCTAAGTATGCCCAAAATAGTGAAGTTCCTAAATGGGACACCATTATGGACTATAATGGGCTGCTTAAACTGTAGATGTACTGTAGTTGATTAAATCAGATGAAACTCCAGTATGCTCCATTAAACTTTAACTGAATTATTGCTGCCAATGTGCTAATGATCCATGTGGATCCCGCATTTCACATGATAAATACCCGAAGGTGTGTACTGGGCTATACTGTTTTTCAGAACCTATCGAAATGATCATGCAAGCCATACATGATGCCTACCCCAAGCATTAAAGGAGTGACTCTATTGCTCGGCACAACAGAGGGCCTACCTTCAAGTTGGACAGTCGCTGTGTGGAAAACCCTCATAGGTATCAATGGTGTGCCTTGGGTTACAAAGGTGGACACGACAGAAGGTGCACTGGCACCAAACTACAACACATGGATGACCACTGGTCATCCATGGCAAGAAAGGACTGGCAGTCAAAGCTTATGCAGAATGCATATGGAATTGCAGAAGTCTGGATGCACAACTCAAAATAATGAAGAGCTGTGACAGTGAAAATCAATAGGCTGGATGTCTCACATGGCAGGAATTTATCAACTCAAACTGGATGTGGATATGGAAAATGCCCAAGGTCATTGACCTGGTATTCAAAGACAGTGGATGCACATCATATGATGCAATGGCGGAATTGTATGTAAAACAAGTGTGTATTGTCTTCATCACCACTAATCCAAAACTCAACACACTTCCACATGCTGACAACTTCATGCTAAATGCAAAGGTACTGCATCCACTCGTGACCCGACCATTTGGCAAAGACACATTTTTGAAAACATCCCAGATGATCAAGCCCCAGGTTCATTGTTTCGTTGAAGTCGTGATCACCAATACATGGAATCAGTATTACTGGCACTCGAGCATGGAGTTGAAGAAGCTGGAAACTGGGAAAGTAGAGATCACATCCCTGTGGTCAGGTACATGAGACATTCCTTGCATTGTTCAGTACTGATTGTATTTCCTCAGAGCTGTTGAAACCTGGTGCAAGTCATACCATGTCACAGTTAAAAAAAAAATGCTCTCATTCAATGCGTAATGCATGTCATGACAACTCTACAAGGATAGCACGTCCATACAGGAATTTGAGGCCAAGAAACGAGAGCTGAACAAGATGTTGGCGTCTGCACGGCATGATGACATGCAGTGGGAGCGATTGAAAGTAAGTTGTGAACTGTCAATAATTGCTATTGGGGATGTTACTAATTGTCTACAGAGCTATCTAAAGTAATATGGAACACGTTGGACAAACTTGCCAAGTTACCCCAAGTGTGTGATGTTGAATGCACACTTATAGCTGCGCTAGAAACAATGTCACCCAACAACGGCGAGGACACAGTGGAGATTCCCAAAGGTGAAGGAGTTGACTTCTTGAACTGGCATGAAGGAATAGAAGACCTGTTGGAGGACCAGCTCTGGCACTAGCTAGGATTTAAAGACAAACAACTACTGTTCTTTCAGGAATGGACCAACCTGGAAGCCACCATAGAACTGTGGAGCAAGGATGGGGAGAAGTGGCTTGCTACCCAAACCAACCACTGCAAACCACTTGACCCCAACTGGCATCAACTTGTTGTAATTTTGCGGATGCTACAATGTGCCTTTGATGGGCAGCCGATCATGATGATGGACGGCATCAGCATTGGCAAGACACTCCAGGCCATCAGATTCATCGCCTGTCTGGCATATTATAGGTTGTACTTTACCACTCATTCACACTTTCCTGGTCATTTCAGCCTGGTCATTTCAGTGAGTAACATTATGCACCGCCTGTCAGCATGGATGTCTCTTTACACAATGCTAACTAACATTGTAGGCAACAAAACATGGCAAGGCAAGGCAGGAAACATACCCAATTTTCCAGTAATTATCATTTGCCTGATTAATTTACAGGATCAGAAGAATAATGTCATGCATCCACTGTACGTCAACCAAACTGTCTTCAGATACAAGTACTCACTATGTGTCATCAATGAAGCCCACTAGGCATGCAAACACAACAAACTCCATATGGCTCTTTGGGCGCTCGGATCATGGTTAGGCATGATGGTGGCGTTGACAGCCATGCCAGTTACTATGAAACCTCAGGTACATGTCTATAAATTGTATATTTGACAGCCTGAAATCCCTAATGACTAGTTTTATAGGACCTATGGATTATGGGACAACTCCTTGGCATTGACCCATTTTTCAATGACGATGAGTGGGTAAAAATAAAACGCAAGCTGGACGGAGCCTTGCGCCATGACCGAGTCAAGCAGTGTGAAGCAGGTCAATAAGGAAACATGTTATGGTCTGCGCTGTTGGGGTGCAAGTCTAATCCAGACACACCAACACTGGAGTACCTGGGAATTATGACTACATGGATGGCGACAATGTGCAAACACTTCCACCACCACGTCATTTGGCATATGGTCAACTTGGTCAATAATCAAGGGGATAAGATTTTCTGTCTCAAGCTGTTCATGGAACATTTCTTACTTGTCAATGTGTATTCTTGGGAGACCACAAACTTTCATCGAATTGCCAAAAGCATCATGAGCGACAACCCATTGGCCACCCTACTTGGCACTCAGGCTGCAAAGATGTGTTTCTCCCTTCTTCACATGTGTGATGTCCATCATGGCACCGTGGTCTCATCACATGACTATGACCTGCATGCCCTGTGTTCATCCTTGATGAGTGCCCACAGCAGTCATCCACACATCACTAGCATGTGCACGCACATGTGTCCATCATAAACAGACTGTGTGTGCTTATAACATGCGTTCACTCAACAATATACTGATTGTATTTTAGAATTTTTACATGGAGTTCCAACAATCCATGCTGTATCCTCTAGCAATGGAAGAAGGATGCAATGGGTCAAACTGGTGTCAAAGGAAGCTTGGCTCAAAAGTCACCATACCATCAAGATGGAGGTGTTGGCCAAAATCGTTAGTAGTGTTTTAAAGTCCAGTTGCCAGACTGGTAAAAGACCGACAACTGGACCGGACTGGACCAATTGCCCTGGATTTGCCAAGTGACTGGTCCAGTCTTTTCAAAATGATGAAATTCAAAAGACCGGTCTAAAACCGGTTGCAACTGGTCCGGACCGCAACCGGTTGCTTCGAAAAATATATCCACATTTAGCTACCATTTAGGCCCACTTCCCATAATTTACGCATAATTCTCCGATTTTATCCTGGTTAGTTACATGTATATCTATGCTGTAATGACATGTAACCCGAAAATGGTGATATCTGGGCATCGTGTGAACCAATTTACGCGATCTAACACATGATCGACAGCCGAGAGTGGCTATGCTAGTCAGCCACGCCACCACCAACCGTGATTCCCATGCGACTCCTGCGCGCGGACCGGTCTTTCAAAAGACTGGTTGCCGGTTGCCATGATTTCGGACATTGTTAGGACCGGTCCTGGTCTGGTTGCGCTATTTAGGGGCCAAAAAACCAGACTGGACCAGACTTTAAACACTAATCATTAGCTACTACCTCAAGCAAAACAGTGTGCGACCATTGATAATGCAGGAAGATGCTCAACATGTCTCTCCAGCCAAGAAATTGGAGCCAGACTCTGCTACATATGCTGGCTGTGATAGGATTGTCATATATTCAGCATTCCCAAGTGCTAATCTGGTGATTATGGACATAAGTTGTCACTTATTCACAGCCATTTATGACTGAAATTATTGCCAACATAGGTCCTCGATCTGTATGAAATTAAATGCATTGAACTGCACAGCAAGATTCCTGTCAAGAATGGGCAATTCACACTCAACACCTTCCACAAGTCTACTTGCAAGAATGGACCCTGCATGCTGATTCTATCCAACATCAGTATGGTTGGCTTGAATCTGGCTTGCACGAATATCTTGATCATGATGGTAAGTTGCATATGGTTGTCCTTGTTCCATCCCATTATCTAACTCATTTTGAGGATTTCACTTGGTCAGCGCTCAACAACGAACAACTGCATGGTTGAGTTTACAGTTTTCCGCAATGATGTATTATTCCTCAACAATCTGACCTTCACAAAAGGACACATTCATGATGTATTTGTCAACCACCAGGTCAACAAGGATTTTCATATGTCTTTTAATTTCAACAGGTTATCTCTACATTCCACTAACTCTACCCAGGTAACATGTTTTCCTGCAACAAACCCAACTTGCTGTCTGTGAATGATTACACATTAGACGATGACACAGGTCAAAATGGCAAGGGTGACAGGATCCAAGCGCAAGGCCATGAAGTCACTGCTGCAATCCCATTCCAAAACTGGCTCACCCAAAAAGACAAAAGATCTGGAAATACCCATTGAACAATGCCATTGAAGAGAACACTGGGAACACCAATTCAAAAGGGAAAGGGAAAGCCTCAAACAACAACATGGAGGTCGACCCTCCTCCTTCCACCACTGCTGCAGGTAGAGAGAAAAGTAAGGACAAACCAAAACCAAAACCAAACCAAAACAGAAGGTCATTGTGCCCACTCCCATACCTGCACCTCCTGTTTCTATTCCATCTATGTCTGTAGCCACACACCCTGTGCCTGTTACGTCTATGTCTGCAACTGAACACCCTGTTCCTGTCACATCCACATCTACCTCTGCAATGACACCCCCATTCCCAATGTCTTTGTGTCTGCAGCTGCACCTCCTACTCCCAACAGATCTACTCCTGCACTCACACCTGCTGTTCCTGACATGTCTACTTCTGCTGCAATTGCCCCTGCTACAGCATCCATGCACAGCCCTCCTCACCTTGAGGAGGACCCTATCCTGGCAGCGGCTACCCTTGACCCAAGCTATTGGAAGGACCCATATGAAATCAAGGCCAAAGGTTATCTCAGTTTTGAAAACGAGCCTCCTCTCTTGCCACTGTTGTCCTTGATGAGCCCCACCCCGGAGCCTACCCCCAGGCCCAAGTTGGTGCCACCTCCTGCCAGACATGCTGTGCACAACAGCGGCCCCAATAATATTTGTGATAATTCGCTCCAGTTTGGTCCCTGGTCATCCAACAACCTTTAGTGCAGGTACTCGTGGTGCTCGGAAGGTTCCCAAAGCTTGCCGAAGGTAGTTGTTTTTGTCTCCCCACATATGTACTCAGCTGTGGATACTGCACCATTGGATGTTTGTTTCATGTTTTTGAATGAATTTTAGGTTTGATTTGCCGAAAATGCCTAATCAACAAACCATAATCTCGTACACCCACCTGGCTTTACAGTCACACTTATTTGACTCAATTTCACCACCCATCCATGACTAACACCCTCAGACACACACCAACATCTCCAGCATCATTGTCACCCTGGATTGAAGACTGTGAAGATTGTGTTGTTTTCATATCAACTGGATCTCACCAAAGTCGTCCTTTACTTGTTTGATTGTGGTTACTCATCCCACTGTAAGTCTGTCTCACAGATGATTCCTGCCGCCACCCTCATGCAGGTCACCTACCAACTATTTAAGGACCTATTTATAGCCCTTTATAGCCCTTCACCCCAAACAAAGATGTTCAGTTTCGATTTGCCTGCCATGTGGTAACCCATCTTTCTGTCAGTTGTCTTTGCTGACGATTCCTATCATATACTCACCACCCTTACCTCAGGTCGCCTACCAACTACTTAAGGACCTATCTATCTGTACACTGCTCTGCTCACACCTTGAGCTGAGCAACATGGAGTCCATGTGGCAATGGATCATATCATGCAGACACCTGACGGCTGTCAAAGTCAGTGGTCGTTCTCACTGATCTTGCAACT
Organism: Imleria badia; assembly: GCA_015039435.1. Lineage (NCBI taxonomy): Eukaryota > Fungi > Basidiomycota > Agaricomycetes > Boletales > Boletaceae > Imleria > Imleria badia. The sequence continues at coordinate 10,333 of MU130831.1, forward strand.
TCATTTACTCTGTCATTTACTCTTCCAGATGCTTGTCCACAGGTACATGAAGGAGAATCAAGATCCTGCTCAGTGTTGTAGAGCTCAGCTCTATTCCGTGACCGTATGCACCCATATTCCCACATCCTATCCACTACCATCTGTCCGAGCACACCACAGTCTGAGTCTGCACCATCCAACTGGAGTCCGAGTCCACTGGAGTTTGCACACAAAGTCCAAGCCCGGGTCTGAAATGTCAGAACTCTTTTATTGTACTTTATCCTCTTTCATACATACTCCTATACCGTCCCTTACAATGTACCAAAGCATAGTACACAGTCTCAGGCATTCCCAGACTATAAAATGTTGTCCTTAGCATTACCAATGGAGTTTCCTTTTCACCCTCTATTTCTTACTGATCTAACTTGTAAGGAAGTTCAACACAGAACTTTCTACACCTTTCCTGCTCCCCTCATCGATGACCACACCCTGACCGACCTCCTCAGGCCAACATTCCAGACTTTTGGACTAATCTCCCCCTTCTCTGCTCAGACTCACCAGGACCTGCACAGATCCTCTAGAACCTTCTCTGTTGATTGATTCCATTTTGTAAGCTAGTAACGGCAGTTCTTGTTGTCTACCATAATTCCTGCTTGGGCTAAAGAAACAACAACGGGCCTGATAGGACAAGTCCTACGAGGTTCTAAGTGAAAGAAAGGGGGATCTGAAGGGAACATCTGTTCGACCCAGGGACTCTGTGAGTGAGTTGGAAAGTGAAGGAAGGAGAATAGGAAGGGCCAAAGCTGTCCAGAGCAGTCCTAAGCTGTCTGAGGCTGTCCGGTCCGCAGGAGAGCAAAGGGTGATAGAGAAAAAGGACCTGGCAGCATGAAGCAAGAGGTGAAGGGTGTCCTAGAGATGGTAGGGATGTTCTAGAGTACTGAGCGAGGCGTGAGGAAAATATTAGAAGCTAGAGTGACCAGGTCCATGAGTAGGACAGGTCCGGAGGACAACAGAGCATGTGATGGATGGCGAGGACAACGGAGGAGATGGCATAAAGACAATGGGCCTTTTGTGATCAATGTCAAATCCAGAGATAGTCCTTTCAACATCTTCTCTTTGCACCTTTACTCATGATTTTTGCCAAGGGTCAGAGAGTCTGCGTGCCAATGCACACCATCCTGAACATGAGTAAATCCCATGTTGAAATTGGAAGCAACTTCCAACATTTATTTCAATGTAGTCAATATTGAGCACTATGACTATATCCTCGGGATACCATTCCTACATAAATGCAAAGCCGTTCTTGATTTCACCAATAAATTGATTCACATTGGCAATTATAAAATTGTCTTGTTGAGGGAGGTACTACCAGAAAGTTGTTCATGACATCTGATGGCCCATCCTCAACAATCATGCTGACTCCTGAGCCCTGCAACGTTGAAAAGACCTCGCGAGGGCTCTAAGGGGGAGGAAGGCATGAAGAAAAAGACAAGTAAATCGTTAAAGCAGCATCTAGCTGCAATCAAAACAAAAGAAAAAATACTGACAGAGAACAATATACCCCGACTATAGAACCAATGGTTCCAAGAGTACAAACATTGACTTGGAATGATCAAAAGACTTCCTCCATTGGGGAAGGTTAACCACCAAATCCTGCTGATTGATGAGGCCAAGCATTACGCTTATCACCTTCCATGGTGCACCAATGTACTAAAGCAACAATTGTCAGACAAAATCCAGCTGTACACAGATGCGGGCTGGTGAGGATGTGGTTAGAGCGAAATATCACTCAAAAATAGACCTTTCAAACATAAATGAACAGGTCTGGATCAAAACGAAGGATGTCAGGAAGATGACCTTCACTATGATTTATGGGACCTTCATCAGTCAGATCATGCGACAAGGGGATTGTAATGCCCCTGTGATGTTCCAATGTCTAATGACAGTGATCTTTAGAGATCACATTGGATGTTTTGTATACATATATCTGGAAGATATATTCGTCTATAGTGACACCTTGGAGGACCAGGAATGGCACCTGCGAATTGTTTTTGAAATATTTGAAATAACCAACTTCTACCTTGAGCAGGAGAAGTGTGATCTATACGCTGATAAGCTTGACTGCTTGGATTATATCATCAACAAAAAAGACATTCATGCTGATAGAGACAAAATGTCTCAGATCAGAAGTTGGAGGACTCCAAAGTCCTTGAATGAAATCCAACAATTCATAGGATTAGTAGAATATCTGGCACAATTCACGCCAGACATATTAGCATATACCACACCACTAGCAGGGATCCAGAGGAATGGACATCCCTTTAGGTGGAGAGAAATCCATGATCGATGTTTTTCAAATGATCAAGGACCTGACATGCAAGTACCTGATCTTGAAACTGATCAACCTAAGAAAGGATAGCCGATCTGGCTTGTATGTGACGCTTCACTTTACAGGGTTGGTGCACTGTCACCCAGTAGAGTTTACGTCCAAAAAGTTAAGCAATGCTCAACAGAACTATAGGACATTTGAATGTGAAACCCTTGCGATAATCGAAGCCTTGTTAAAATGGGAGGACAAGCTCCTCAGGTTCAAATTTACAATCGTCACTGATCATGAGGCACTCAGTTACCTCAAAACACAGTGGAAGCTGTCTAGTAGACAGATCCATTGGATCGACTACATGTCTAGGTTTGATGTGAACATAGTGTATGCCAAAGGTTCTGAGAACCAAGTAGTGGACTGCTTGTCTTGCTACTATGAGAATGAGGAGGGTGATAATGCCCAGGATGAAGAGATCCACTAGGCCAATGCAGATGTGTGATTGGATTCAGAAGGGAACAATCTTTCCCAAGACCAATGGCTCAAATTAAAATCCATGATGGTAGAGGGTGAAACCAACCCTGGAAAAAGCAAGCGACTTGCAGAGAAATGGAAAGCCTATATACAAGAGGCACAGGAAATTGCCTTAGCCATGGAAAGGAAGACTGAGGATACTCCTTACACTAATGTGGAGGAGAAACCGACAGTTTTTGAATCCACCAGGACATCATGAGTACCTCTCGTGCAGTACGGGACTAGCCCAAATTTCTTGATACCGTCCACAAAGGATATAAAAGTGAGTCCTTGCTCGCAAAAATTTCAGCTCAACTGAGCCATTATCCTCAATTTACAGAGAAGAATGGCCTTCTGTATATGAAAAATCATGGTTATGAGGAGGTCTTATGCCTGCCACATGTGAAGTCCAAGGGAGACAGTATAGTCGCCCAGATAATCAATGGGGCCCATCAAGCCCTTGGGCACTTTGGTCCCCAAAAAACTGTGGGTTATATCTGCAGAAAGTATTGGTGGCCAAAACTTGGCCGGGAAGTAGACAAGTTCTGTTAAACTTGTCCAACCTATCAGGTCACCAAACCAACAAATCAATTACCCCAAGGGCTTTGCACAGCCTACCAATTCCAAGGAAACTATGGGGATTGGTTGCCATGAACTTTGTGGGACCTTTCCCACTAAGGGATTTGACTATCTCTGGGTTGTCTTATGTCACCTTATGACCATGGTACATTTAGTACCCATTAAGACAATGATCAAGGTGTCCGAACTTGCTGAAAAGTTCATTCAAGAAGTTGTCCGACTTCACAGACAGCGAGAAACCATTGTCTCTGATCAAGATGCAAAATTTACATTGACTTTTTGGTGTAAACTGCATCGTATGCTTGGAGCAAAGCTCCTGATGTCGATGGCATTCCATCCTCAGACAGATGGTGCCTCAGAGAGGGCCATTCAGAATGTAGTTCAGATACTATGAGCAATGGTGCAACCCAATCAAAAAGATTGGGCAACTAAATTGCCCATGATGGAGTTCGCCCATCACTCACCGATGGACGAAGAACTGAATTTTTGGGGTTGTTTCCCCCTATTAGGGACATGGCCCTGTTGTTCCTTCCTTTGGAAGGTATTTTCTCCAGGCAGAGGGTGATGCCCTCCTTTCCAGTCGTTCTGTGGGCTATAGCCCTGAAACTTTGAATAACGGTGATAAAGGGTATTACCCTTCCTAAAGTACTGGAGTTTATCCCCCCTTGTCATTGTGGGTCCTTCTTGACACTTTTATTCTGTTGATGATGTTTCCTCTGAGATTGGGAGGATCTCCCTCCAGGGTTGTGGCTCATTTTGATTAGAAGGTTTAATGCCTTCTGTGCAGTTTCCATCTGTTGCACTTTGTCGAGGATCTCCTTGATTGTCAAGTGCTCGTTGGATATTCCGTGCCCCTCAAATATTGTGTTGATGATTGAGTGGGGGAGCCCGCATATAAACTTCTGTTTGAACGAGTAATCATCCAGAGGTTGTACCATCCAGTATGCACGACGTCTTATGTAAGTTGTTATAGAAGGCAAGGGCTCCCTTCTCGTGATTGAACCTAGTCTGATCATATTGATCGGCGGCATTTTGTCCAGAAGCCTTGTAGACAAAACCCTTGAATAGTCCGCAGATCAGGTCTTCAAAAGACCAATATAATGTTCTATGGTCTGGAGATTCAATCTCCTGGTTATATCACTCAGAGGCTATTCCCTCCAAAAACAGTCCGGTATAAAGGACTTGGTCCTCATCCTGGTTTGGTCCAGTGACTTTAAACGTATGATAGTACTTGAGTAACTGGCTGACCTAGTTATCAAATTTTTCGAGGTCATCTTGACCTCTATATTTTCTGGGCTTCGGTGGATTCATCGCCTTTATTTCCGGTCCTACCAGACCCATCGGCAGGCTGACCTGATTGTCTATACAGCATACATATTTCAGTTGCATATGATTCCGATAGCGAGTATTTCCAGGGGTATATCCCCTTAGATAGTTCCTTTGCAGGACATTACCCACAGGTTGTCCAGCGACATTTCCATCAATGTTTCCTCCATGAATCAGAGGTATATTGGGTTGGGCATGTGGCTGGACATTTGGACGGACATTTGGTTGAGCATTCAACTCGTCCTCATCCTTGATCTTGATCTTGTCATCGGGATCCTCATCATCAGAATCCCCATTGTCGTTGGGATCATCTCCCAGAGGACCTCTGCCTGGAGGATTATTTCCTCCTGATACTCTTTCTCTATTCTGTCGATGATGATCGTCATTATTTTCACTGTTATCGACGAGATCTTCTTCATTATATACATGGATTCTAATGGGACATTCCTCCCCATCGCCCCTTCCCTGTCTCTGCCCATCTGGTGCCAGACAGCGTGTCTGTGGTCGGATCCATATAAATGATGGAGTATGTCCAAGTTCTGTCCAGACAAGTAGGCCAGATGATTCGGCATATTGGGGGCCAACCCCCCTTGACCACAGTCTTTGTCTCTACTCACGGAGGAACCTACTTCCTCACTTTCACATTTGATCGGTATTTTGATCTCCGAGCTCTTAGCTCTATTGGTCAATTTATCATTGGTCTTCCTTGTCAGGGCAGCCTTAAGACATTTGATCTTTTGTGCCTGATGGAATCCGGGGTTTACCCCATGATTGTGGAACTCTTTGGGCCCTCACCCATAGTCGATCCACTGGTGTTGGATCCCCTCAAGATAATCACTTATTGTTGTAATGGTGATTTGAGGATCCAACTGAGTTTCGGACCTCCAGAATGAAGGCATTATGCCTTTGGTGTACCTGAGCAAGAGGGCTTTCTTCCCTCAGATCCAGTTTGGGATCAACGGTGATCCTGGTCAGCTCGATTTCAGAATGCTGAGGGGTCAAAGGACTTATCGTGTCCCCATACTCACTTAGTGCATCTTTCATTATTCTTTCTAGTTGGCTTCCCAATGGAGGAGTCTGGAATTCTTCAGGCATTGGGGCTGGGGGCTTGGGCTGTTTGCCCTTGTCCTCGGTCTTGCTTGGAGCCGCAACTCCTTTTTCGACTTTCTCAATAATTTCTTGTTTTCAGGGGGGTATTTTGGAGGTTGTCGACTACCGCCTCCTGGAGGTGGATTGTCATCTCCTCCAGGCAGATTTCCTGCTATGGTATGCATTTGGCTGCACATTATCATACGACTCATTGTCAAATCAAAGTGAATGCACTTCAAAAAATTGTAAAGGGTTAATTTCCTTACTTGAGCACCTTTGCTCACACAGGTAAAGTGAACCGCTATTGGGATTCACCAGATGAGATGTACAAGTTACAAGTATAAGTAAGATGAGGGCTGTCATCAAGAATGTGATATCTTATATCACATGCACTCAATACGACGCCAGCAAGGTTGTTACCATAACAGGGCTGCTGGCCTCTAACACCTCTCCCTCTCCCTCTCGCAAGACATGATGTTGACGCAACAGCACATCGCCAGCAACCTCGACAATGATGTGCGCTCTGCCCTTTCCTCTCCCACTGCCTCGTGAGCCAACACAATGGGGTGTTGCCAGCAACAATGACAATGACAACTGCATGTCCCCCACTATGGTGAAGCAGCCATCCACAAAGTTGTTACATAGGCTTAGTATTTTATGTATTCTGTACAATAGAACAAATATATGTGCTTCAGCATCCAGAGCAACTAATTCAAATGAAACGAAAAAAAATGAACTGTAAAAATTATATTCAGTTGTATTGTACTGTACGTGTGTACACACTGTATGTGCTGTATGGTCAGTGTGACAGTGCTGTGACAGTACTGCACAAGAGAGGACCTATCTGTAACACTGTGACGTCTGTAACCGGCTGTACAACACTGTACAGCCACTTCTGGTTTTGCTGATGCTATGCTGTCTCCTCTGTCTTCCTTGCTGTCCATCATGCACTCCGTTGTCCTCCAGACCTGTCCTACTTGTGGACCTGGTCTCTCTAGCTTCTATTGTTTTCCTCACACCTCACTTGGTCCTCTAAAATTATTGAAATACTACCCAGTGGTTTAGCAGTAACATGTTCCAAGGATATGTCCAATAGCACCAACACAGTCTCAATGGGAATACTCACTGAGGATATTCCATAGGATGAGAGTAGTGGTGGTAGTTCAAGTGCAAGAGGGGAGCAAAGCGAACTGAATTACCAGAGCCATAAGGGCTGGTTTATATACAGTCTTACATGTTTGTACATGTTTACTATATACTATAGGGCTGGTTATCTTGGTAAGCCAAAATAAGGAATGATGTCATGCTAGAGATAGCTGACTGATCATTATGAGATATGAGTAATCACCATCATGTCATGATAACTGATAAGGGACTAGACCATTCCCGTATAGGGATTTAAGGTTAGTGTCTGAATGTGTGATATCTCAACAAAAATGTCTCTACTGCCTCTAGGATGCCCTTCCCCTCTTGCTCCGCGCTCCCTGGTCCTTTTCTTTTATCGCCCTCTGCTCTCCTGCAGACTGGACAGCCTCAGACAGCTTAGGCCTGCTCTGGACAGCTTCAGCCCTTCCTATTCTCCTTCCTTCACTTTTCAACTCACTCACAGAGTCCCTGGGTCAAATGGATGTTCCCCTCAGACCCCCCCTTTCTTTCACTTAGGACCTTGTAGGACTTGTCCTATCAGGCCCATTGTCATTTCTGTGGGGAAACTGCCCCAAGCGACTTGCATAGTTAAGTCAAGTGTGTGTGTCATGAGTGCAACAATCTCGAGCAGGAACTATCCTCCACTCACAACAAGATTGCTCACCTAAGCCAGGGGATTAACATCCCCATCCCCACCACCACACATGACGAGGGCCGCCAACTTGAGCAGGCCTGACTGGCATTGTTGGGAATGTCAAAACTGGAAGTCAGTCTGACATCTCCAAACTACTCCAGGCACTCCTGTCCGAGTCCGGGAACCTTGATCAGTGAGTCCACCCAGAGTTAGCATCGGAGTTACAGGACTCAGTTCCAAAGTTGCGGAGTTCCACTTGAACTATTCCTTCTCACTTATCCTTTTCTATATAACCTTTCAGGGATCACTTAGGTTGATACAAGTGCATCTCCGCCCATAAGTATAAAGTTTCTTTTTACCTTTTCAAACTCCTTAGTTGTCTTGCACTTTCTTGGGCAGCAGCTGAGGTGAGTTCTACTTTACTTACTCTAGTACCTCTCTCTAATTCATGTAGTGGGCACTCTGCCCTTATTTAGATTGACAGGGGATGCCTATGAAGATCGACCAGCCGGAAGCTGGTTCCTCTTGTGTCCCCCAAACATTGCTTTGTCTACAGGGAGGGTGCAAACAGAGCCTGCTGCTTCAGTTCCCCCCACCTACTGTAGGTTGTTCACTGCTTATGGTGCAAAAACACAAAACTAGTGCAAGTTTGAAAGGGGAAGGTGATAAGCTGAGAGATAAGAGGTGAGGATGAGGTAAGCAATGAAATATTGTAATGTTCATCATTCATTGTCATTGTTGCTGCACGGCGCAGTGCGGCATTTAATTAAGGAAGTGAGAACATGGGGGAACTATACTGGTTATTCTCGTAGCTATGGGACAGTTTATATACAAGTTGGAGACAAAGAGTTAGATGTGGCAACTCTAGATAGCTTGCAAGGTGGGCGTTCATGTTCCCGTCTGTCTTGTCCTCTGTGATTATCAATGGACCTTCAAACATATCAATGGAAGGCGGTCTGCATTGCTATGTGGCTGTTCGTTTATGCTGTCAGCCCACGTCCATGTGCCCAATGTCTTGGCCATCATCAGAATGTCTAGCTGTGTCTGCAGGAATGTTCTGGCCTGCCATGCGCTGGTTGTCACCAACAGCGCCTTTCTGGCCCTGTCACTCTTGTATAGCTCTGTGAGCTTGGTGATCAATGTCTCCATCTTCTTCATTTTCGCAGCATCCAGCCAAGGATATGCAGTTCTGAGAAACAAGAAGTGAATGATGTCCAGTAGCATGCTCTGTTGGATTGTTAACTCTTCTGTGCTAGGCTTTGATGCCATGGTAGGAAGCATGATGAGACTGGGGCCAGTGTGTGCATCTACATGCATTGCAAGGACTTTGGTGTGTGAGTCTCTGATGTACTAATTCACCACTTTCTTAAACACTTTTCCATTTAAAGTATCCTTGTCGATGTGGACATCCTTGACCATGCTCTTTATGTAGCTTTCCATGGCTATCAGGATGGTCCGGCGATGTGTCCAGAAGTAGTTGTATATCTGAGCATTGGTGAGTGGCAGCACAATCTGGTGCAACATTATGCCACTTACCATGGACATGTCCTGAGCTCCAAACTTGACCATGAAAGAATTCTGTAGCATATGAGACCAATTGTGCCACATGGACAGATGTTGATCAATGCCTAGCTCTGCCAGCGGTTTGATCCACAAGGTGACAAAGTGTTTTTGTACACCCTGGGTGAGCAATTGACGTTGGTTGGCAATGCCATCATAGAAGTGAGTCGGTCGTATATAGATGAGCTATGCATGGGCTGATCACACACATTCAGATCACCTTGTGGATTGAACCACTGGCAGAGCGAGGCATTGATCAACATCCATCCATGTGGCACGATTGGTTTCATATGCTACAGAATTTTTTCACGGTCAAGTTTGGGGCTTAGGACATGTCCATGGTAAGTGGCACAATCTTGCACTAGATTGTGCTGCCACTCACCAATGCTCAGATATACAACTACTTCTAGACACATTACTGGTCCATCCTGATAGCCATGGAAAGCTACATAAAGAGCACAGTCAAGAATATCCATGTCGACAAGGACACTTTCAATGGAAAAGAGTTTAGGAAAGTGGTGACCCAGTACATCAGAGACTCATGTGGCAAAGTCCTTGCAAAGGACGTAGATGCACACACTGGCCCCAGTCTCATCGTGCTTCCTAGTCACCGACACAAGCATGCATAGGCAGGGCACCAACCATCCTGAACTCAAGTTTGTGTTGGAAAAGATGTCAATGATGTCCAGTGAGGGAGGCCTCATTCAACGTTCCACAGAGATTGTGGCAGAGCAAGCCCACACCTGGCATGCGCATGACCATGCGCTTGTCTTTGTACCTTCTGTTGGCCTGTGCATGAACATGACAAAGAAGACTGGCTGGCATCACTACATTGGAGACAAAGAGACCATGGACAACGGGCAATGACACATGTCATACACTGCCTAGATGGCAGGAGAACAGAGCAACATCATGATTGCCACCTCTGCCTTCAGCACGGGCAATGACTATCCTCATGTGCATCTGGTGTTGCATTTGGACAAGCTGTTTGAGATGTTGGAGTACATCCAAGGCAAAGGCAGGGCTGGACGTGACAGCGCACCCGTGCTGTGCTACACCTTGGTGCCTGCAAAGCAGTGGAAGGAGAGCAGAAAGGAGGATCCCCTCGAAAAGAACAACAAGCAGGCCCTCATCAACCACCTACATCTCTATGGCAGCAAGTGATGCCTGCAGTATGGCATCACCTCCTACATGAACAGCATCAGCATTGGCTCTCTCAAAGATGTGCAAAGCCAACACTGCTATGTATTGAGGGGAATGGCTAGATATGACTGGTGAGGCTATGCACTGGGTTGATATGAAGTGCATGAGGCTGCCATGAGGTTGAGCAGTCTAGACCCAGGGACCAGGAAGAGGGTTTCGGGTGATAGGAGCTATAGATAGGGGCTAGATGCGAAACCAAGTGTAGAGGCCCAGGGAAAATAGGGAAAAATAGGGGACAATTAAAGGGACCTTGTAGTGTCTGTAACAGTCTTGAGATCATGAACTGCTTTCTTTATCTATTTCTTTTGTTAGCAATAATACCACCACAATTAAATAGGGAAATAAAACCAGTTGGAATCAACACTCAGATGCATTGGCATCTTTCACTCTGCCCTTTGTGACTAGGGGGGCTGCCTGTGAATTTGGTTGCCACAAGAGTTGCTGCTGCCGTCCATGTGACTTTTTTGAAGCTGCCATCATCAATTTTGGAGAATTCTGTGATGAGAAACTCAAGAAGTGCTGTGATTTCTTTATTATTCCTGATGGCTGCCTGCTTGTCAACCTTTAAATTCCAACCATCTTCAACATGAAGAGAATTGACAATTGGCCCTTGTGAGCCCAAGGAGCAGGTTGATGATGATGTGCTGCAGCCAGACATAATGTGAGGAGGGCATCACTATGGTGCTATGTACACAAGATGGAATCCAGACAGTTCTGTGTGGGAGTACAATGATTATGAGATATTCACATGTGACCCAGAGGTGACTTTTCACTTTTCATTTTACTTTCCATTTGCAGTCTGTACTCCACATAAGTTTTTGAAGGTCCAGTTCCAGAACCAGAAAAAAGCAGCTTTAAGAACTTGAAAGCAACTATATTACTGGAATTACAGACCATTATAATGTAGATAATAGGGAATGACTGACAACACTTGTCTATTGTGTTCTTCAGATATTTCAAGTAGCTCAAGTATGGGTCAAGAAGGTTATATAGATTGAGTGTGCCAAGAGTTTTACGTATTTTGTGTTTACCATATGGATTTTCTTTTGTGTCAAAAAAGACTGTATGGCTTGGCTATAGGCAATCCTTTCTAGGGTGGTAGCATAACCACTTCCTTTCTTGATGTCTATATCCCACAACTTGCACCATTCACCCCAAAGACTATCTTGACTGCCTGTTAGCATAGCCATAACTCAATCATTGCAGCTACTCCCCTTCCTACATTAACAACCACATAATGTTGCTAAACTTCTCCATATATTGGTAAAATTCATCTAAAGTCTCAGATTGTATTGAATTGATCTTTGTGAGTTCGATATCCTACTAAATAATGTTTTAACTATGACCTGATAAGAAATCTGACTATTGATAAGGATTTCTAGTGCTGATATGTGTATATCTGCTGTTAAATAGCCTGACATCCATTACACTATTGACAGATAGAACATAAGAGCTATCAAAATAGAGTAAAAGTGGAGGTCTTTGGCTTAGCCACTTGACCTTTGCTTTACTATAGTGTCAAGGGTGAAAATCAGTAGATTAGAAAGAAGTCCTTGATAAACTCTCTATTACCTAGCTTCACATATTCAAGTCTGTGTATCTGCTCATTGCCAAGGCCTTGGGCTGAGACCTCTGATTGCACTATAGAGTTAAGACTTGATTGGAGAATATCAAGGAGACTGATAGATCTTTGATCTGTTTTTTTACCATTCACTTTGTCTCAGACTATTTGCCTTTATTTGTGTCATACTTCTGTTCTGATTGCCATATAGTCAACTCTTTAGAATACATCTAATAATAATGCTTCTTGCGATGCCAAATGAAGGTGGTGGACATAAGCTGACCCTACACTACTTATTTACAATTGCTTCTTGATAGTTATTGTGATTAACATGCACTGATCTCTTCAATAGGAAAGGAATGATCTGCCTATGAATGCAGCCAACCATCAGGTGCCTATTGCATAACAAACCCATGGTGACAACTGATATTATAATCTTTAGATACTACAATTATTGTGTTTATGTGGATTAGTGTGAATACAAATGTAGACAATTGAACAATTTGGAATATGTACAATGGGCAGCAGTAGATACCACTTCAGTATTATCTCTAAACAATCATTGACCACCATATCATTGAATGGGAAATATTCTCAGTCAACCACCTGACTATGTTTTTGATATCTTTGAAATGAGTTACATTATGCTATACCCTTCCATGTCATCTGTTATTGAGTTGAAGGCACAAGCTTCTTGAACAACTGGTAGAAAGCATCCAGAATTGAATAAGCCAATCACATTGCCCCCATATGCACAAAAAGAAAATCATCTTGGTCTATCTCTCATCTTGGTCTACAGCTGAACAATATATTCACCCTGACAAGTGCAAAGCTGAAGACAAAGTCAATGCTCCATCAGCCCAACCAATGAAAATAAATGCACAGGCACATCCTCAAGTGGATTTACCCTTATTTTCATCATGTGAACACTAATCTCTGTATAGCAACTGTGCTGACATGAGACTACAATCACACTATCATTAAAAAGAGCAAACTTATCACAAGCAAACCCTTCAACAACCCTACTTTATTTGGTGTTTTCCAACATAACTCATTATTTCAATCAGAAAGGAACTAAATCAGTCTGAAGTCTCTTCAAAGGTTTTCACAGGTCTCCAAGTAGTGTTTTAAAGTCTGGTCTGGTCTAGTTTTTTGGCCCCTAAATGGTGCAACTGGACCAGGACTGGTCCTAACAATGTCCGAAATCATGGCAACCAGCAACTGGACCGCTTAGGACCGGTCTGAAGCAGTCTGAGTACCAGTTGCAACCAGTCTTTTGAAAGACTGGTCTGTGCGCAGGAATCATGTGGAAATCATGCTTGGCGGTGGCGTGGATGGTTAATAGTAACTGGTACTCAAATGTGTATGTATTTTCCAAAGCAACTGGTCGCAGTCCGGACCAGTTGCAACCAGTTTTAGACTGGTCTTTTGAATTTCATCATTTTGAAAAGACCGGACTGGTCACTTGGCAAATCCAGGGCAACTGGACCCAATCAGTCCAGTTGCAAGTGGTCCAGTCTGGTCCAGTTGCTGGTCTTTTACCAGTCCAGTAACTAGACTTTAAAACACTATCTCTAAGTGTCTTCTGAAAATTCTATAAGGCTGAGAGATGGAGATTGAAGATAGTAAAAACTGTTTATTTTGTCTATCAATAATATTGAAAATAACCTCACAAGAATGAAACATTTACCTTGAAGTACTCCTTGCCACACATGAGCTGTCTCTTGAGTTCATTGGTTTCATAGGCACATCATAAATATATGTGTACAACATATCAGCCAGAAACTTTCAGAAACTGGCCTTGTAGCACCAACAAAAGCTTGGATGAATGGCTTCAATGGTAATTTAGTTGAACAAAAACTCATATCATGATGTTGTGAAGAAAACCCTATCATATTTATGCATGACATTATTTGCATTGTACTTATATTAGAAATTTGATGGGTTTTGAGTTGTTTTGTTAGCCTCTGACAAACAACTTAAGTAGCAAACACAACTCCCTGATGAGCCCTGATACACAGACTCACCAGGAAGCCTATGGATTTGTTACATAATTGAGCACTAAAAGAAGAGTCACGGCATAACTAGGAGCTGTTGCGGGCTTGCACAGGTGTGGAGTCGTGGCTAGCATCAGGTAAATTTTAAGGGAATGATAATCCTATACATATAATCCCTGGCAGACATGATATCCTCAATTTCTTTCAGTTTTATCACTTTCTGAAGTGGTACATCTAATCATTCACCTTTAGTCATCACTATGTGATAGTAATGTGACCAATCAAGCACCAAATAAGCACACAAAATAGATATCAATTCTCTACCAGGGATTATAATGGATTATCGTTCCCTTAAAATTTCCCTGATGAGCTCAATGGAGTTGTGTGAGACTCGGACTATGTGCGTAAAACTAGCAGCAAAGGGAAAAGAGGGCTTGCGTAAATAAGCAAGGGCTATGAGTGGCTATAAAGAGAAAATGAAAAGAGAAAAAAAAGTGCGAAGATGAATAAAAGACATCAATCCCTGTGCAAGTGGCTCGCCGAGCGCAGCATCACTGCGCTGCAGGAGGATGGCCATGGAGAAGAGCTTGTTGCAAGAAAGCATGATTGCGCATGTATTTTTGCCACTC